>ML779329.1:297289-309440 GCA_009831015.1 Picea engelmannii
CTTATTAATCCAAAAGCAAACAAAAGTTATGTATGACAGAAGTCACGGTCAAGTATATATATATATATATATATATATATATATATATATATTACAACTGTAACTGAACAATATGAATTACAATGGTAAATAAAGTACCCACAATCTTGTGCCTTAAGTTTTAAATGCTTGATACTTGAGAAAACAACTGAATGCGTCCCTCCTATTACGGATTTATCCTTGCCCCAGTCTATACAAATTCGGTTATTCATAAGAAAAATTTCGTTGTTCTGATATAAGATAATACAAAATATAGAAGACACCACAAAGGACAAAAGACAGAGATATACAAATGTCGTAAGATCTTATACTCATAGAACAATTTAAGTTTTGCTTTCCAATTGTACAAAATAAAGGATCCAAATTGGAATGAATAATCACTGTAATAAGGGATCCACAAATTATTGCATGACATTTTATACAATCACAAAACTCTGTACACGAATCATATAATTGCAAACTCCTTCCAGTCTTATAGAAGCATCCTTTACACAATCTAAGTACCGACATAATGGTTATATATACATGCATGTATATATAAATCTGCTTGTATAGATAAGCGTTCTGGATATAAATCACATAATCGTAACTTTACTCTACCATTACCCTGATAAACTCAGATCAATGTAACAACCCATTGTTAGATCCAGTCTAACTATTACTTGTCGAAATGAAATAAAACGATATAGCATTGTATACATAATATGATTCGATTTCACTGTATAAATATTCAAAGATCTATAAATTTGTATCCATCCAATGCATAACTGTGAATTACATAGAAGTTTGAAACAAGAATCTTCAATCTAAAACGACAACCATAGTAATTAAATTGCAAGTTAGGGTGAAACCCGAACGATGAAGAGATTTGATTAATTCAACAGTCATTTCATTACTGCAAATAAACAAGGGAATCCTGTAGATAAATCTGTAAAGGAGTCATACTTATAGTACCCGGACCCGGACTTTAAGTTTACATTTGGGAATTTTCCCCTTTCCAAGCATGATAGGAAACCGAGGGAAAACTATATTGAACGTCTACATCTAAAATTTCAACGATGAACTTTTCGGACTCCAGAAGTATTTATAGAAGAGAACTCGAATACCTTTTGTGCCAAACACGAGTATGAAACATCTGAGATCCTTGCATAGACGAAAACCTGGGAGGAATTACCATTTACGAATATTAGTAATTTATATACAAGGGAAAAATTTAAGAAGCACACCAACAGAGTAAAAATTGTTATTAACATTGTATACCAGGACCATACTTAACTTCTGATTCGCGGCTCACATGCCTTTCTTTTCCTTGTCGCCTTCCGTCTGGACAGATGCCAGGGGCTAAGGGTGGATGGTGCAACAACACTCTGATGGGTACCCTCGCATCAAATAGGGCCCATCATTAGCAATATATATCAATTCTCCAAACGAATTAAAACAATAAAAGGAAATATTTGCATAGTAACTAACGGATAATGAAATACAGTAATCGACTGTGCTAAGTCCCTTGTAATACATAAATGACACATAGCATATTGGGCGTAAATAGAGTATAAGTCTTTCATACTAAAGCAGGAGTACATCTAACTGATTGAGCCTACTCTACTAGAACCAAACTGCACAGAGTAGTTATAAATCAACAAATAATACAGAGATGCCCGTCCAAGATTTATAGAGCACACTTTCTTTTTGACATCAAACATAAATGCTTTAGATATAAAGAAAAGAGCAACGCAGGTGAAAGTCTAGTTAAGTCTTATTGACACTATGGAGGTAGGGTCACCCCTGTGCAAGGCAAGCAAAAAATAAGTCACACAATGGGGTTTATCCTTCATGAAAAAAAACTTCCCCTCAGTCTCACGAATATTCGGCTATGGACCGCGGCTTACATTATTTGACAGAGAGTTTACGAAAACCCTAGATCCTGAAACATAGAAAAACAAGGCTAGTACTTTCTCTCTATAACCAGAGAAGAAACTTCAATAACTTTAAAGAAAATCACTTCTCCAGGAATAAGGATGACTCCAAAAGTATTATAGAGAAGTTACACGAAAGGAGGATTCAACAGGAGGAAGAAACATGATGGTAATTACAGAATGACAAAAATTTCACTTAACGATTTCCAAAAATGCACCACCTTATTTAGTCAACCATGGTATTATGTTTAAGGAAGGACTCACCAGGGAATCAGACCACACCGCCTGTTACAATAATGGATCGACCTCCATGACAACAATCTTTGCCTAAAAAATTGATACACAAAGCCTCTTCGCAGAACTCAACAATGACAAACTTTGAACCTACTCAAACCATAAGCGGCGCCTTGACGTTTCAGAGTAAATGTGGGGAGTGCAAAGGATGGTTAGCCATGTGATAATGGCAGAGTCGGTGTGACACTTTGGGTAAAGAGCTAGGTGAATATAATGTAACTCGCATGACGACCATTAATGATGGTTATAGAGCCTTAACTACCCCTGATAGTGGACCATCACTTCCACTTAAACACTGTCGTGCATAGACCCCCTTCATGACTCAATGGAAATTAAATTCCGTTCACACCCACTATGTTAGCTTGAGTTAGCAGTTCGACCCTTGTTGCTGAATTTCCTTGGATATTTGGACTAGAGCTTTCATTATAATCAACATACCGGTTCTAAGAACTGTTGAATGACCGAGACTTGGTAGTTATGCTAGTTACTTGTTATTGAACCTGACCTCATGGCTATTATGGATGGAAGCTAAATAAAGTCTCCCAAGGTTAAAGTACTTAGGTGGACTTGTGTGCGAACTTGGAGGCCTTAGGTTAAAAGGTGAGTTGTGATATGAATCATAAGACTAAACAGTATATACATAGTCCTATACGCATATAGGTAATTAGAACAAAGGCAAATAGGGAATTGCTAAAGCCTTGATGGTTTACCATTTTAACCTTTCTACTCGAGGTAAGTCAAGATGATATAGTTATAACATCTTGTGGTAAGTAGAATTTAGGGATTTTATCACAGAGATCTATAACAAAGTTTGTTTTTAGGATCTCCTTCTTCTACCAAGTAATTATATAAACATTTTTTTTTTTTATGACAAATTTGAGGTTCATTACAATTTTTAGTCAACAAAAGTGAATTCTTTTGCTTTACTTGTGAAGAGCGCGAATATCTTGAAATTGAATCCCCTTATTTGAAAATTGAAAGTGTTGAGACAAAACAACCTAATGAAATAGAAGAAAATCCTGAGATTGAAAAGGAAAAGGATCTTGAAGCAGAATTAATCAGTACTCCGGATGAACTAACAAGAGAAAGGAAGAAGAACTAGTCACTTGAGGAACAATTAGCCAAGAAGATTTCTCAAGAAAGTTCTGAAGAATCCCAACATGTCATCATGAAACTAAAAGCTAACCTAGAAGAAGCCAGAAAGATTGAAGAAACATACAAAATTTAGATGGAAGAGAAGCAGTGTTTGGAAGCTGAAGTAGAAGCACTAAGAAAGGAAGCAATAAAAGAGAAGCAATGTTTGGAAACCAAAGGAAAGAAAGCATAAAAGAGAGAGAAGATACTAACATATCATCTTATGAAAATAATTGATGACTTAAATGATGTTGAAGAAGAATTTGATCAAGAAGAGAGAAGACTTGAAAAAGAAATCATCACATTGAAGATCCAACTTGAAGAAACAAAGTGAACATAAGAAGTCATGAAGATTCAAATGATGAAGAAAGAAGAAGAGATTGAGAATCTTGAAGAAGAAGTTGTCACATTGAGAAGTAAAATCGTCAAGCTCAACAAGAACGTTGAAGTGAGAAACATCCACATCAATAGTAGAGAATGAAGAGAAGCATTCCAGGGTGCCAGAAAAGAAAAATGTTGAAACAAGTAAGAGTTATGTAGAAGTAATCAAAGGAAGGAATCATGGTCTGCAAGAATCAAAGAAGAATAATAGAGATACATCTTCAACAAGACCTGCCACATTCAAGTAGTAGAGAAGCTCCAACCATAATGAAACGATCCATAGAAGAAAAGATCATGATCAACCAAGGCAAGAATTTAGAAGGATTACACAACAAAGAAGATCATTCACTCCAAGGTATGTAAATTTATTTTATGGTCATTATTTTTATTGTACCAACTTTAGACATAAGGTTGCATATTGCAGGGCTTATGAAAGAATTGTTTAGACAAGAAAAGATTATGTGGCCCCACGTGACATTGAATGTTACAAGTGCCATAACTATGGACACATAGCTCATGATTGTAGAAGCATGGTGGATACTTCCGTGAAAGAGAATATTGATATCAGATATAAGAAAGTATGGAAAAGAAAACAAGAATAAGAAAATGAAGAGTAGATGAATAAAGGACACCCATAAGTCATACTCTCAGGATTGGCAATAGTTTGAGACGAAGAGAAATCTACAGGGAAAAATAAAGATGTCAAATACAGGAAGGTTTGGAGAAGAAATGAAAAACAAGAACTGGTGAATAAAGACCAGGTCCCAGAGATTGGAAGATTTGCAGTAGCATGAGAAAGAAAAGAAGAGCAGGTAAATAAAGAACAGTTTCAAGAGATTGTACTTTCAAGAATTGTAGTGCAAGATCAATCCACATGCAGAAGGAAAGAATTCATATTTCAGAGAGATGATGAGGAATATTACCTTGCATGATAGCAGGTATTGTTCTGAGCCATCTGACTTGGAGACTCCCAGTAAATATGTATGTTGAACAGGGTGAGTCCATGCAATAAATACTACAGATCAGAGAACTATCTTTTGAGCAGTGTGAAGTATTTATAGAGATAGATTTAGAGCAACCAGATAGGAGAAGTAGATAGTAACAGATTGATCGGTTGAAAAGTAGTGTTCCCAAATAGGTATCAGTTGGCATGCATAAGTTTATCATTGTATTGCACGTATGTATTCAGGCAGGGATATCTTTGGTACAGGTTGTTCCAGACATGCAGAGTTTGATGATAGATTACATTAGTGGACATATTTTGATTTAGTTTGATAAACATGAACATGTGATGATCAATTGTAGCATATTCAGGTGAAGCCTTCATGATAGTATATTAATAGATGGGTTAGCATTGTGAATAATTAAGTAGTAGGGGTATGGACAACTTATGACATATGGACATAGATTGATTCATGAGATGCTTAGTAGGCACATGAAACATGGGTCAGATGCATAGCAACATATCTACATTTGGAATAAGTGGAATCAGTTAGTCACAGAAAGGAAAATTAGTGAAAGGAACAATAAAATAGGGAAAGAGAAACTGTCAACATAAGCTATATCATCAGAAGGACATTATTGAGCAGTATGGTCAAGTGAACATGACAAGTAAATGAAGAAATCAAATTTTTGAATGCTTTTTATATATGTTAGTGAAATTCAAGAGGAAGCACCAATGGACAATAAACAAAACTGGAAGAGAGGAAAGGAAACATATACAAGTAGCCCTACATTAATCTACATCTTACAAAAAAGTCAAGGGAAAAAAAATCATCAGAGAGAGTGATTCAAAAAGGATCTAGAGAAGGCTAAGGATAACTCAGAACTGACAGAGGCAACTCATAACCCTCAGAATGGCTCCAGCAGATAGAGAAAGGGAAAAAATTCCAAGTTCCCAAAACTCAATGAAAATGACATGATCGTGAAGAGCGCATCGTAATATTTCTAACGACGCAAACAAATCGTCAAAAGGAGTTATGGTTTGAAAGATATTCGTGGTCAAAGTTGCGATCAAACATGGCCAGTGAGCAGGGGGACACACCATCATCCGTGCTGCTGACGTCAACAACTAATATGGTAGGGTGACATCATCATATGGGTTGCTGACATCATCATCCCACGTGTCAACATGATAGGCTTCCACGTGTCCCCAACCAATGGGATTTTCAGGGGTCCATGTGGACCAATAGAAAAGTGCCATGTGGCACCCCCAGGCGATGCCACGTGGCACCATCCAGGAAGCACCCTGTGTTAGTACAGAGTTATAGGGCAGAAGCGTCAGCATACATGTGTACCTATTGATGCGTGCCATGTGGCCCAATCATCGGGTGACATGTGGCATCCCCAAAATGTCCAATGTTGGCCCGTGAACGAATTTTGTTTAAAAAAATATATGGCGGGTCCGCCAAATCTGGCAGACCACGCCAATATTATCAGTGGGTAGAAGTATCGATAGTGAGTATGCTATAGTTAGCGGAGAAAATATTTCAAGAATATATATATACAAACCAATGTCCAATATGGAGTCCGATGGGTTCGACCTCGAAACCTCTACCTTTACAACTTCGCCCATAACCAACGTGCCATCGATGCCACTTGTTATATCCACCCGTATTCATTATTTAATTAGTACAATACACCCAGAGCCAGGAGGAGGTGCGACCATACCATACGACTGCAGGTACGTATTATGAGGCAGGGACTGTTATAATTGCAGGTTGTAGAGGGCACAAAAATCGAGACATAATTCTTCTTGGGCCTGGGAGTGCCAGAGTCGAATCAGAGCATGGAGACAGTCATTTTTGGGTAATTCGATGCCATGAGTCCAATGGTGATGTCTGTTTTCTGATCTGAGCATTATTTCTATAGCTTGTTTTCAAAATGAGGTATATTCATGTATTTGCCAAATTCTTTTGCTGATTTAATGAAAGAGCCTACCCATTTGAGAGCAGGACCCGGAGACGTAGTCCACCAGGGATGAACTTTGTTATCAAGTTTTTGTGTTTAGATCTGATGCTATGTCTCTTCATTTTTAAGTTTTCCCTTCTTTAATGGTGCACTCTATGCTCATTTAATACAATTCTTTATAAGTCACGATGAAAAGATCATGTATCATGTTGGTATCAGAGCAGTCGTCTTTGACTTGAATTGTTGAGTGTGAATGCTTACTAGGGCCAAGCATAAGCAGAGTGAAGGAATTATTAATACTTTTGATCCCGAAGTTGGTCGTGTATCCAGAAGGAAGAAAATGGTAGAAGAGGACAAGCGTGATGAACAAGAGAAAAACTTTCACATGGTCTTTTATCACATGTCAGAGATGGTCGAGCGAACATATGGAGATTGCGAGAAGAGGATGAAGAAGAAAAGGAAGAAAAATGAAGCACATGTAGATGATGATGTTTCGGTAAAACAAGGGGCCGGAGGAGATCCTCCTGAGCCTCCATCTTCACCTTCGAGTTCTAGTTCTTCTTCCTCTGAGCATTCTCATCATTCTCGTCATTCTAGCCATAAAACCTCTTTTAAGAAACCATTATTAAAGCTTGATGTAAAATTTTCTTTACCTATGTTTAACGGAGATACTAATCTTGAAAATATAGATAATTGGATCTCACAGGTTGAAGTGTATTGCCGTGTCCAACATATTGATGAAGAGGAAGTTAAAGTGCAACTGACTTCTCTTCGGTTGGAAGGCACCGCTCTCGTATGGTGGGAGAGCAAGCTTCAGGACATAAGTAAGTGTGGTAAGCTTCTTTCCTCATGGTCATAATTTAAATCAGCGATAAGGAAGCAATTTGATCCATTAGGATATTTACATAAAGCAATGATGGAATGGAAAAGTAAAGGACAAACTGTAGAAATTTTCAGAGAAGAATTTAGGAATAAATCTCTTGCATTGAACATTCCTTTGGATTCTTATGAGACTTTAATGAAGTATATTAGTGCACTTAATAGTTATATTCAACATACTTTTCTCTTGTTTAACCCCACTAGCCTTGACGAAGTTTGTGTGCAAGCCACTCACCTTGAGAACATGGGGAAACATGTTCAAGAAGATCCCACAAAGAAACCTTCCAATTTTCCAGAGAATACTTTTAAGAAGTTTAAAAGGAAGTACAAGAAGACCGCTACAGTGACGAGAGAAGAAGGAAAACCATCTTGCACTCATTGCAAGAAGAGCGGTCACGATGAAGAACATTGTTGGAAACTGCATCCAGAAAAGAAACCGAAACATTTCGGTGGAAAGGGGAAGACAAAGACCGTTGCTACGATACAACAAGATCTTGGTTCCGATTCAAGAGATGAAGGAAAGATCACAACGATTGGAGTACAAGGTAAAGATTCTCTTCATGATAGTTCTAGTTCCAATGATGAATCTCATGTTGATGAACGAAAGAGGAATGAGTTATTTCACATAAGAGTTGTATCTAGACATACTAAGATAGATACATTATTTTATCCGGGTTCCCAAGTAAACTTAATATCTGAAGCACTTGTGAATAAAATGGGTCTTGAAATGAAACCACATCCAAAACCTTATCCTCTTGGTTGGGCATGTGACAAAGCAAAACTTAATGTCACCAAACAATGTAGGATCAGATTTGCTATTGCTTCAAAATTAATTGATGAAGTGGATTTGGATGTTGTACCACTTGATATATGTGGCATAGTGTTGGGAAGTCCTTATCTTTATGATAGAAAAACAATATTTTTTCGTCATGAGAACAAATACCACCTTACTAAGGGGGGAGTGGAATACATTGTTAGAGCTCACAACATGAGGGTAAATACAACACTTGTTAGTGAAGGTCAAATGAAAAGACTCATAAACACTAATAAGAGATATGTACTCATGGTCGTCAGAGAGAAAGATGTCAGGATATCCAACACTTTCCAAGGGTGTGATCCATCTCATAAAAATGAATTAATTGATATTGTTTCTAAGTATGATGATATTTTTCAGGAACCAGATGGATTACCTCCTAAGAGGGAAATCCAACATGAGATACATCTTCAACAGGATTCTCCTCTTCCTAATGTGGGCATGTATAGGATGTCAGTTGTGGAGATGACATAGATCAAAAAGTAGGTACAGGGCTTATTGGATCAAGGGGTCATCAGTCCCAGTTCATCTCCTTGTGGTTCTCCAATCATGATGGTGCCAAAGAAAGATGGCACATGGCGAATGTGTGTCGATTATCAGGCCTTAAATAAAATCACGGTGAAAAATGGATACCCTCTTCCTCGCATAGATGATTTACTTGATCAATTGAAGAACGTTGTCTATTTCACTAAGTTGGATTTGCGCAGTGGATATCATCAAAGAGAGTCACAGAACATGATGCATGGAAAACTGCCTTTAAATCCAAACAGGGATTGTTTGAGTGGTTGGTTATGTCGTTTGAGCTTTGTAATGCTCTGACAACTTTCATGCATGTGATGAATGATGTATTCATGCCTTTCATATATGACTTTGTGATTGTATATTTAGATGACATTCTTGTTTTTAGCAGGGTTTGGGATGAGCATGTGAGGCATGTAAAACAAGTATTGGATACTTTGCAAATGGAAAAGCTGTATATAAAATTGTCTAAATGTGAATTTGGAAAGATTGCACTTGTATACTTAGGTCATATTGTAGGAGGAGGACAATTGAAAATTAACCCTTCCAAAGTTGATGTAATTGTAAATTGGCCCGAGCCAAAAAGTGTAACCAAAGTTCGAAGCTTCTTAGTTGCAGTCCAGTATTGGAGGAGATTCATTCCCAACTTCTCCTTCATAGCAGCTCCTCTGCATGCCTTAACCAACGTGAAGAACACTTTTCAGTGGGAAGGAAAGCAACAAAAATCTTTCAACACTTTGAAGCGAAAGATCAGTACCGCACCAGTATTAGCACTGCCGAATCTTCAACAACCTTTTGAGATCAAGACAGATGCCAGCGGATATGCCATGGGTGCAGTACTAATACAATATCGCAAGCCTATCTGTTACCACTTTGAAACTTTCAACCAAGTTGTTGTTAACTATCCTACATATGATAAAGAGTTGTATGCATTAGTCCAGAGTGTAAAGAAATGGAAGCACTACTTGTTAAGGAAGGAAACCATTATAGATACAGATCACCAACCCTTACAATATCTTCAAGCACAAACCAAATTGCAACAATCTCGACACTACAGGTGGATGGGTTTTCTACAACAGTTTCACTTGGTAATCAAGTACAAAAAGGGTACAAGTAACAAGTTAGAGAACTATTGTCTACAGGGAAAGTTACTTTACCATCTTGGAAAGCTATGCATTCCTACAAGTGAACGAGTCCATGTAATATGAGAAGCTCATACTTTTCTTTTGTCTGGGAATTTTGGGGTAGGGAAAACTATGGCTCATTTGCAAAGGTTTTGTTACTGGCCTAAAATGAAAGCAAATGTAACTAAATTTGTAAAGGGGTGTGTGATGTGTTCTACTTGTAAGCCCACTAATAGAAAACTGGGGCTATACTCACCACTTCCTGTTCCATCCCATCCATGGGAAAGTATATCCATGGATTTTGTAGGGGGTTTACCCATGACCAAAGGGGGTCATGATTATTTGTATGTTGTAGTGGATAGGTTCAACAAGATGTGTATCTAGATGCCTTGTAAAAAGCAGATCACTGTTGAGCAGACTGCTAATATCTTCTTTCAGCATGTTTGGGTTCACTTTGGATTACCCACATCTATCGTCTCAGATTGAGATACTCGATTCCTTGGGGACTTTTGGACTAGCTTGTGGAGAATGATGGACACCAAATTGAAGAGGAGCACTGCTTTCCATCCAAAGATTGACGAACAGACAGAGGTGGTAGATCAAACAGTGGTAATTTTTCTTCGAGGCTATTGCAACAAGCGTCCCAAGGTATGGGATGAACATATACGCTATGTACAACATGTGTACAACTGAGCTTTACATTCATCCACTCAAATTTCACCTTTTGAGACATGTTTTGGGTACATGTCAAAGGTTCCTTTGGACTTGACGTATGGGAGAGATACCGATGTAAATGAAGAACGAACAAAGGAAAGATCCCGCAAGCTCATCTAGAGGATTCAACAGATACACCAGGTAGTCAAGGAACAATTAGAGAAAATTCAAGCACAGTATAAGGCTCGACATGACAAGCACATGGTTGATCATCAGTTCCAGGTTGGAGACTGGGTATGGCTTCACATCAGTGAGGAGAGATTGAAGGGTGAAGACAAGAAACTCAAGCCCATTCGTTATGGACCCTTCACTATCTTGGAGAAAAGCTATACCAATGCTTTTCGTCTGGATATTCCACCTTAAATGCAGATTTACTCAGTTGTGAATGTGGAGAACTTGAAACTTTTTGAGCCTCCTATGATCATGGATCAAGATGAGGAAGTTTCAATACCATTGGTTGATGAGTTTGCACCTGAGTACTTGGATGAGCTACATGAAGATATCATCCTAGATAGGAGGACGAGGACTTCACGCAAGGGTGATGTTGATTATCTTCAAGTAGGCTTAAAAGGCACACAACCAAGCAAGTAAAAGTGGATCGAGAAGGAAAAAGTGAGGGGACTCTTCCCTCACTTACCAGTTGATTGATGAAAGCTTTTGGTGGTCCAAAAATATCTTAGTGGGAAGGCCTGATACAAAAAGGATCCAAAGAAGGCTAAGGATAACTCAGAACGCTCAGAATGGCTCCAATAGATAGAGAAAGGGAGAAAATTCAAAGTTCCCAAAACTCAATGAAAATGACATGATCATGAAGAGCACGTCGCAATCTTTCTAATGATGCAAACAACTCATCAAACATAGTTATGGTTTGAAATATATTCACGGTCAAAGTTGTGGTTAAACATGGCTAGTAAGCAGGTGGACACATCATCATCCGTACTGCCGACGTCAGCAGCTGACATGGCAGGGTAATATCATCATACGGGCTGCTGACATCATCATGCCATGTGGCAGCACCAGAGGTTGCCATGTGGGACTCACCAATGGGCTTTTCAGAGGTCCTTGTGGACCAATAGAAAAGTGCCACGTGGGACTCACCAATGGGCTTTTCAGAGGTCCTTATGAACCAATAGAAAAGTGCCACATGCCACCCCCAGGCAATGCCACGTGGCACCATCCAAGAAGCGCCACATGTCAGTATAGAGTGACAGGGCAACAACATCAACATACAGGTGTACCTATCGGTGGGTACCACATGGCCTAATCATTAGGCGACATGTGGCATCCCAGAAATGTCCATTGTTGGCCCGTGAACGAATTTTGTTTAAAAAAATTATATGTTGAGTCTGCCAAATCTGGCGGACCACGCCAATATTATCAGTGGGTAGAAGTATCGATAGCGGGTATGCTATAGTTAGCAGAGAAAA
>ML779329.1:309490-323775 GCA_009831015.1 Picea engelmannii
AAATGAATGTACAAAATGGAGTCCAGTGGGTTCAACCATAGAACCTTCGCCTTGCCCAACGCCTTTACAACTCCGCCCATAACCAACGCGCCATCGATGCCACTTGTTATATCTTACTATATTCATTATTTAAAAATTACAATCTGCCCATAGCCAGGAGGAGGCACAACCGTACCGTACGACCGTGGGCATCGATTACGAGGCAGGGACTATCATAATTGTAGGTTGCAGAGGGCACATAAATCGAGACAAAATTCTTCTTGGGCCTGGGAGTGCCAGAGTCGGATCAGAGCGTGGAGACAATCATTTTTGGGTAATTTGATGCCACGAAACCAGTGGTGATGTCTGTTTTCTGATCTGAGCTTTATTTCTGCAACTTGTTTTTCAAAATGAGGTATATTCATGTATTTTCCAAATTCTTTTGCTGAGTTAATGAAAGAGCCTACCCATTTGAGAGCAAGACCCAGAGACATAGTCCACCAGGGAGGAATTCTGTTATCAAGTTTTTGTGTTAATATCTGATGCAATGTCTCTTCATTTTTAAGTTTTGCCTTCTTTAATGGTGCACTTTAATTTATGCTCATTTAACACAATTCTTTATAAGTCACGATGAAAATATCCCAGATTAGAGAGAGATCCAGAAAGGAAGATTAGTAGCATACAGATAGGAAGACATACCCATAGGGGGAGCTATTCTTTTTCCCATAATTGGTTAGAGCAAGTATAGTATAAGGAAGAGAATATTGACATGGGGAGTTAAAACCTTTGGTTAAGGATGAAGAGAAAGAACAGAGGCATAAAGACAAGGGGAGAAACCTCAAGAGGAGATACCCTTTGCTCTTGATGTCAAAGGGGGAGAGATAGAAACATCAATGAGGAATGATGATCACGGGGGGAGCATGAGCATGAGTGTTGCCATTTCTAAGTATTTCCATCAATGTTGGTGTTGCCATCAATGCCAAAGGGGGAGATTGTTGGATAGTTAGTTTGGACAGTTGGTTTTCATTGATGTCAACCCTTGGAGAGTGATCAATGAAAACCAACTGTCCAAACTGACTATCCAGAGAGTGATCATTGATGTGAACCCTTGGAGAGGTCCAAAGATGTTGGACAATTGATTGACATTTGTATGATCGAGATTGATGGTGAGTTAGTTGGATACATTTGATGTAGTTTGCATGTAGCCTCATAGGTGTGGTTATGTTACTAACATTTGAATGGGGTTTTTGGACATGAAGGACAATGTAAATGTAGGTAAGACACTCATAGATGGATAATACTCATTGTTCCATTTTCAATGATATGTGGAACACCACGTGGTTCCTCACGGTTAGGGAGATATGGCTTTGTGAAGTTGGAAGACCCGAAGAATGGTCAAGAAATCCCTAGTTGGTTACAAGTGTTTAATGAAAGGGTAAGGTGGTTGTAACAAGAAAGTTCAAGAATCCCTAAAGTTAAGGAAAGAGGTCCTAAAGTTAAGGAAAGAAGTTTCTTAGAAAAAGTATAAATACACCTCAAGAAGTCTCTCACAAGAACATGATTTATACACACAAACTCATCAAATATATATCTAATTGATCAAGTGATTCTTATATGAGGTAACCAAGGATATATGAGGCATTTTTGATAGGGAATATTAAGTAAATAAGGTCGAAATTGCAAGGGAGGATGAAGTCTTGTGAGGATGTGTTCTAAGGTATGTTATTTACATGTCATCTTACCATTTTCGCCATAATTTGTTTTCTAGAATGATTTAGATAGAGAAACATGGAGGATATTGAGAAAACATATTGAGGTACCTGTAGTAGAAACTTAAACTTCGGGGTCATTGTATTTTGGGAGATACACTCTGTGTAAGATAGAGTTTTTGGCTAGTTCTAGAACTAGTTTCAAACATTTGTTCTAGGTAAAAAGGTGATGACTTATTCATAGAAGATCCAAATTTAGTGAGACCAAATGCATTGAATAGAGTACCACCCATAGTATGTTTTATGTGATTTTTAGATCTAGATATCAAATATTCCGCACGTGGCATGCTGTACAAGTTATCTCTCTAGAATAAACTATAATTCAACAAGGTCTACCATTTTTTCTATAACTCCTTTTCTGGGAGGTTCCAAGTCGTGAAACCTGAAGGAATTGCAGAGAAGATATTGAAGAATATTTTGTACAATTTTCAAACCTTTATTCATTACAAGTACATAGTTATTGTTGTTTAAAGTTAGGGTTTGTGACTAATCCAAAAAATAGTCTTGTGAGACTAAGGTAAAGTTTGATGAAGATGTTATTCTCTTATTGTTGAAGTTTAGGAAGGCATGTAGGTTTTTGATCACATACAACAGGTCTGTTACAGAGTTACATGTATGTTTATATGCATGTTTTGAGGGTTACATGTTGATGATGTTATGGTGTATGGCTTTATTGAAACATATCACAAGTGATATGCTATATGGTTGAGGCACATGGTTTTAGGCACATGATTGGATGGATGTCTTGTTGATATTGGTATAATAATTGTTGAGGCATAGATTGGTTCTTGGTTTAGCACATGATTGAGGTGCATGTTGGACACTTGATGTTGGCATAGTGCTTGAGGCACATCTTGGTGATATTGGCATATTGGTGGAGGTTTGGTGCATGGTTGATGCACTGGTTGTGTTACATGTTGATGCACATGGTTGATGTGCATGGGTGGCACATGGTTATGGTACATGATTGATACTTGGTATGGTGTTGATGTATATGGTTGATGGTTATGGTGCATGGTTGATGCACGGTTTGGTACAGGTGTTGGTGCATGGTTGATGCACGGTTTGGTACAAGTGTTGGCACATGGTTGATGCACTTGTTGTTGTACAGGTTGTGGTAAATTGTTGATGCAATTTTTGTGGTACAAGTTGTGGTACATTGTTGATATTTGGTATGGTAGAGATAGATGGTTTGGTACATGCTTTGGTACTTATTTGAGACACATATCTTTTGATGGTATGCAGTGATGTTGGTACATGCTTGGTAGAGGCATGCATGTGTCGGTGATGTTGAACATATGGTTTGAGATATGCTCTTGGTGATATTGTCATGATTTGCATGCAAATGTGAGCAGTTATTGTTTCGTGGATGAGATAGTGATTGGTTGGACATGTTGTTGTGACAATGATTGACAAGTTGGTTAGTAATACGTTGGATACAATGACAGATTACAGGTTGATGTGACAGTGACAGTGGCAGTGATTGTGGTAATGACAATTGGTCTACGTTTATATTTCAGGGTGACAGGACAGGGCACAGAAAGGGGGTTGTAGCCTCCTTCCGGTTGGAGCCGAATAATTAGGGAGTTGGAGCCCGAGAACTAGGTGGTTGTAGCCACCTTTCAGTTGGAGCCGGAGAAATCAGGGGGTTGTAGCCTCCTTCTGGTTGGAGCCAGAGAATATAGGGAGTTGTATATTCCTTTAGGTTGGAGAATGGGAATAGGGGGTTGTAGCCTCCTTCCAGTTGCAGCTGAAAATTTTTGGAAGTTGGTGCTTCCAATGAATGAATTCTTGATATATATAAGAAAGCATTCCGTGGTTTTCTCCCATTTGGGTTTCCACGTAAATACTGGTGTACTTTGTTCTTAATGTGATGTTGATGTGATGCTGCTTATGATTACATGTTTATGATATATATATATATATATATATATTGAATGCAATCATTGATGATAAACTCTTGAACATTGTTGATAAAGTGAAAGAATATACATTGTGGTTAAAAGTGGTTTAAAGTGCCCATACTGATTCAACCCCCCTCTCAGTATTCCAACATACATTATATCATAACTCCAAAAAACCTAAAATCCCAAAACCCTAAAAGTAGGAGTTGAGGTGTCACAAAAGAATGTGGACCCCAGGAGCCTAGTTGGTACATCAAATTCGTAGGGACATAACTTCTGCTTACAAACTCTATTTTGGACATTCTATGAACCATTACCAATAATTTTTTGGTCTCTATGTATTTGGAAGGTTTGACAAAAAAATTTATTGGGCCTTGAAAATCACCAAAAATGAATGTGAAGGACCCTAAAAATGCCCCAAAATTTCAAGACATGCAAAATTGTTATAAATCTAACAATGTTCATGACATTCTTTGAGAGAATTATAGTCCTTAATAGGCACATAGATCAATGGGAAGAAATTGCGTCCCCATTGCATCAAGTTCCCACATTAGTGTGGAAACTTTTGTTGAATATGGTTCCTTGTAAACCACTTGTCTTAATGAAGAAGTTGCATTTCTTTGATATTCTTATATACTTGTGTCTTGTATGGGTAGGTGTTCTTGATCGTGGTGTCCATTATCTATTCCACTATAGCTTTCTTAAGATAGTCAGGATGAAGCTTTGTAGGGACCAAGTGTTATGTCACCTCTAAGGTGTCCATATGATGTGGAAAACATAGTCAAAGCAACTCCACATTAAAGACAAGTTGTATGTAATGTCCCCATTTTTGGACATTATTATATTACAGAGTGTTATGCTTACCAGAGTAGCTAGATGGGGGTGACAATGAGTTCAAGATATATTGAGGGGTTTTATTGGGCCCAACTTGCATTGTTCATCATATTTCATCATCGAAATCCATTCCGCACAACTTGGCTTTGGTTTCGTTGCATTCCGACGATTTTCGTAATTTTGAGTTATTATGGGTCATATTTTAATTAATTTCACTAAGAAGGTCATTTTGGGCATAATACTTGGAGAAACCTCTTAGTGTAATAGCTCCTCAGAATCGGGAGGAAGAGCACTACAGGATTAGATGATGATAAGTGACTTTCAGTGGCCGGAGAAGCCAAAGGGACAAATAAATAACTTTTTAGAGGCAAAAAGGCCAATTAATTAATAAAGTGATTTAATTAAAGAATAATAAAAATAAAGTAAAAGCCACTTGGAGGGAAAAGGTGAACAGGGGGATAAAAGAGATATAGGGGCCTCTATTCTCTCATTATGTTGATTATCATTTTGATGTCTGGCTTCTTGCTAGAGAGCCCATGATACTTGGGGGTTTTGAGGGTTTTGACTAAACAAACCCTAGAGATGACCTCGGTGGTGAAAGATTCCACCTTTCCTGATCCAAGCTTGGCCAAGGAGGTGAAAGATTCCTCCCTCACCATTATAGTTTAGTTCTATTCAGCCACAAGTTTTGTTTTTACAGTGAAAGAAGATTCATAGTGCAGATATGGAGGTTTCCTGTAGAGAGGGCGCATTGTGAAGGAGAAAACAATTCGATTTGGATTCAAAGAGTTGGATTTGGTAGAGATATTGTACTAGGAACATTTTCCATCCCTAGGATTACATCTTCTTGGCATTATTGGGTTTTCATTCTCCATATTTATTTATTATCTTCATAGCTGGGCGAATTATTGCTCGAGGGACCATATTCAGAGGTCAAGATCTTCATTTCTGGAGTTGGGTTGAGCATTTATCTCTTGGGACCGAATTTTACTCATCTTGGGCGAATTTTGGAGAAGGGTTTGAGTGCCATCCCTTCAGAAAATATATTGATTAGTGGCTGGGATAAATTATTAGAGTAGGGTGAATTATTGGCACTTGGTAGCTTGGTTATCATGTGGTAGATTGCATTCTTGGAGGAGATCTATTGTGGGTACCCTTTGGAGGGTTTCTAGAGTTGGTTTGTTTCATTATTTTAGTGTTTGGAGCCTTCTACATCAACCATATAATTTTGTATCAGATTTACATCAGATCTGTTCACCCATGTGTTGAGGTTAGCAAATTAAATAATAAAATCAGATCTGAGTTATTTTGACTTCATTGTGTATTGGAGTTTCTTAGTATTGTTTCCTATGCATTTCTTGTGTAACTTACATGTCATTTCATGCCCAACAACCACCATACATACGAAACAAAACCAATTATGAAAGCTACACCCATATGTATGTAAAGTGTTTGACAAAACACTTCAACCAACCAACTGCAAATAACATAACAAGAAGCATAAAATCAGAACATCCACTCATTGGGAAGGGATTAGGTGTTTCATATGATGTGTTTAACAAAATATTGAACCCTTAAACTTGAGATAAGTGGGACAACAAGTATTGAAGTGATTTCAAGAGAGTTGAGGGATTTTATACCAAGTGTTTGGCAAAATTTTTCAACCACATTAATATGATATTTACATCAGATTTGGTAGGGAACAATACAATGGTATCATAGCAAATTTCCTTCGCCAACCTATGATATACATTGATGATCTAGAGGAGAGATGGAGTTTACGAATTTTTCAGAGGAGATCATATATTGTAATGAGGAATATTACGCCCTTAGTGAGACATTCAGGGCTCAAGTAACATTCCAACAATTTGTATCCATCAAAAATCCTAGGTGGAGCAAAGATGAGGTTACACATTTGGCCAAAAGGATGGAAGAAATCCATTATTGGAGCAACGTAGCAGATTAAAACATAGCCAAAGAAGGCAAGGAGGTAGATACATCACTACTAGCTAGTAGATGGAAGGAAGCACATATTGAGCCTACTCCCATTAGGAGCAAGGAACTTTGCTACAATTGCAAAGAGCCTTGGGAGCTAGATCACAGATGCAGGGGTAAAGGGAAGGTGCACATTGTTGAGGTGCAATACGACAGTGAGGATGAGGAGATGCATGAGGATGTGACCATAGATGCGTATTTAGAGCATTCCGACGAGGCTAGTGACTCCTACGCATCTAATGGACAATTGGATGGACAAAATGATAACACATGTTCTTTAGCTTCCTTATTAGACAATGTTGAGGACTCAACACTTCAGCATAGTGGTGACACTTGTGAGGATTCAGATGTGTTATCACCTGGTATGAGGTCATGCGTGGGGGATATTGTTCCTCCCATGGAGTTGAGTGTGACACAGTCCTTACCTTCTTGAACATTTATGATAGACATGACACAAGAGGATATCAATAGCATTTCGAAGCTGGTAGAGGAGCCTTGTGTAGCATTTGAACACAAGGGACATATGGATCTACAGGCCCAATAGAAGAGGCATGGCTTGGATCTAGTTGACTATATACATACCTATAAGTATGAGGAGAGCGAGTCACCTCTTTTGGGGAGTCTATTATTAGATCAGGTTGTGGAGACTGATAGTTTGATGGGATACTCACTTCCAGGACCGGTCTACAGTGATGAGGATGCACTCCTTATTGGTTGGGATGACCATATCTCATGTTTGGACACATCTATATGGCATCCAAGTGCAGATGACATTGGCAGCGTGAATGCATAGGAAGATACAACTGCCCATGCAGGATACAATGCGATTCAGATGGGGGTAGCAATTGGTGATGATGTGCAATGGCATACATGAGGACTCAGTATCACAGTGGACAATGGGCATTTCAGTGCCTTATCTTTTGAGGAGTGTGTTGTTGGGGATTCCATTATTGACACTAGTAGTGAGAGGCATGGTGTAGCACCTCAAAAAGATTGTGATTAGGAGTCATGACACTTGACAAGACAATTGAGAGTCAGTGAAGACATGATCATGTTAGCCACTAGATGCATTGATGATACACACACATTGGTGGAAAGTTATTGTTGGAGAGCCTCGATGGCACATGATAGTTCAGATGGGGGGTTTGCCATTGATGACTTCCATACAATCAAGGAGAGAGTGACTGTGATGAGGGTCGACTACCAACAATTATTTATGGATAAAGATTACCTATTGGAGGTTGGTGAGATGTATCACAGGGCACTGAGGGAGAAGGAGATTAAGGTGGATCGAGTCACTCATGAGTTGGCGAGCACACATGGATTCTTGGAAGGTGCACAGACAACCCTTCAGGAATCATGGTCTATATTAGAGGAGCTCCTTGATGAGACTAGTCATGGATCCACTACATCTATCTCAATAGAGAGCCATATGTTTACTTCAACTAATTTTCCAGAGGATGTTGGTGTTTTGGTAGAGGAGCATCAGATGATGGAGGTGTGCGAGGGACACCCAGGATCAATGATGGATATGGAGATATGTGAACACGAGACATTGAAAGATATATATGTGACATAAAGACCACCATTCATGAGGGGTTCTAAGACAATTGGTGTTACACATACACCTGGGGATTCTAGAGCTAGGGGTAGCTATGAGGACACTTCCATTGGTGTTTCAGGATTGGATTACATCCATATAGAGGTTGACCCAGTAGTACACCTTGGATACATGATGATGCAGGAGGATAGATATGATTTCATGAGTATACAAGGACATATGATGACGAGAGATAGTTCACAGGAGCATGCAGAGGTGTACAACGAGATTTAGGGGGATGCATTGGATTGCAGGGAGGAGACATACTTAGTGGAGCATGGCGATTCCTCTCCCTTGCAACATTACATAGTTCTGGGAGATCACCTTCACAGTAGTAGAAACTATATGAGTGATGATGGAGGGAGAGTGATTGACCAGCGGTTTGTGGAGTTACCGACTGTTGTACCCGATGGTTGGAGTTTAGTGAGGAGCACATGCGATTATTCACCATGGGTGCCAGTGGATGAGATTTTGGTCAAGACCTTGGGATTGACCAAAGTCTATGATACTTTCCAATCCTACATACAGTTGCAGTTATTTATGTTATATTTCCCCTATACCTTCATCATAGATAGTAGCATAGGGGGAGATAAACAGTGGCAGGGGACATGGAGAGTTGGTAGGCAGAGATCACTCGACAAGAGTGACTTGATTATATATAATAGGATAGGGGTAGTTCATCCAAGATGGTCATATGAGGCTTGGGGCGTGATGGAGAGCATCCTCAGCCATGGGACATAGTATGTTCTAGAGATGGGTACAGGTTCAAAGTATGCTCCATATTTATTTATTTTCATAGTTGGGCGAATTATTGCTTGAGGGACCATATTCAGAGGTTAAGATCTTCATTTATGGAGTTGGGTTGAGCATTTATCTCTTGGGGCCGAAGTTTACTCACCTTGGGCAAATTTTGGAGAATGGTTTGAGTGCCATCTCTTCAAAAAATAAATTGATTAGTGGTTGGGCAAAATTATTAGAGCAGGGCGAATTATTGGCACTTGGTAGCTTGGTTATCATGTGGTAGATTGCATTCTTGGAGGAGATCTATTGTGGCTACCCTTTGGAGGGTTTCTAGAGTTGTTTTGTTGCATATTTTTAGTGTTTCGAGCCTTCTACATCAACCATATAATTTTGTATCGGATTTACGTCAGATCTATTCACCCATGTATTGAGGTTAACAAATTAAATAATAAAATCAGATCTGAGTTATTTTGGCTTCATTGTGTATTGGAGTTTCTTAGTATTGTTTCCTATGCATTTATTGTGTAATTTACATGTCATTTCATGCCCAACAACCACCATACATAAGAAACAAAACCAATGATGAAATCTACAACCATATGTATGCAAAGTGTTTGACAAAACACTTCAACCAATCAGTTGCAAATAACATAACAACAAGCATAAATTCAGAACAACCATTCATTGGAAAGGGATTAGGTGTTGCATATGATGTGTTTGACACAATATTGAACCCTTAAAATTGAGATAAGTGGGACAACAAGTACTGAAGTGATTTCAAAAGAGTTGAGGGCTTGTATATCAAGTGTTTGACAAGATTTCTCAACCACATTAATATGATATTTACATCAGATTTAGTTGGGAACATTACATTGTAAGTCAAGAAAGGGTGGAAGATTCAATTCAAAAGAATTCTCACCTGTATACTTTGGTGATGGTGTAAGGACCATATCATAGTGGTTTGGGCTCCCCATGGGGCCTATGAGTTTCTCTTACTATAGGTGCAACCATGCACTATGACGAAACTAAAACTTGTACTTGGCATTTGTTTTTTGTGAAATGTCATGAACTTGCTATTGGTTATGTTGGATCCATTCAATAAATTTTGCTGCTTCTCTACCACATTTGGAGCATGGGTGGAATATTCTTATGTTGACACAAAAGGCATAGCTACATCAATCGAGGATAATGGTTGGAACCCCATGCACACCTACAAAGGGTTGTGGTGATAGAGTTGTGAATAGTTCTATTGTAGCCACGTTGAACACAATGAAGGATTTCATCCCATGTATGTAGATACTTGGAGTTGTACATTATTAGAATATGTACAATCATCTTGTTGAATACCTCTATCTATCCATGATTCCAGGGATGTATGGAAATGAATTTGGTGTCCAACCATGGACCAAAGGCTAGACAAAAATATATACTCAGGAACTTGTGGCCCCTCTAAAAAACATGACAATCCAAAATGAACCCAAATATGCTCAAAGAAGAGCTTACTAGTGGCTTATGTTGTGATGCTCTTCTTGCATGGTGACAAAATTACCACCGATCAACAACCATAAAAATACAACTCTTTCCATGCTTGTTGAGGGTAGAATTGACCTGAAATCCATTGAATCTAACTCCCAAGGCTTATCTATAGTGGGAAGAGGAGTGTATAGTCCTCGTTTATTGAATGCAGATTTAACAATGGCATAAGTAGTGAAAGATATTATATATATTTTTAACATTTTATCAAATCTTTGGCTGCTAGAAGTACTTCTGTGACATTGTAGTTGTCTTATCCATTCCAAAACACCATGCCATACAACTATAATGTGTCTCCCAAATCATTTTTTGATGCTCGCATAAAGGAATAAAGAGATGGCCCATATGGAAAAGAAGTCCATCCTAGAGGTGAAAATCTTAAACTTGTTTACTTGCAACTAGTTGGGATTGTCATCATACCATTGGGGCCAATCCAAAGTCTTGTGTCCATAAGAACTAAGCACTATGGTCAACGAGACAACTAGAGGTTAGTCGAGGTAACCTTCAACTCAATTGGTGCTTCCCTTCTTGTACTTGTTATTCAGTTTTTGTAGGTAAGTGGACCACTTCTGATGGTGGTTGTTCTACAACTTGTCTCGTGTCTGCATAAATTGTAGAGGCACGTTGTCAGTGTGAATGATTATTTCCTTTCCCATAATATCTTCCATCATCAACATGCCTTGACAATGAAGTAAATATATCATGCTTCAACTCATTTAATGATTTATGTTGTGCCTTAACCCCTGCAAAATTGGCATTAACTCCACCCTTAGTCACTTGGCTCAAGGATCAAGTGATATGAGAGAACCCCAACACAAACCTACAAAATTTAGTGAGGACTAAGAAGCCATGAAGCTCTATTACTATCTTCAGGGTCGACCAGTCATGAATGACTTGGTTCCTAGCTAGATCCACGTGCACACTATGCTTATCCACAATGTAACCTAGATATTGAATTCTACACATGTTTACACTTCTCCAAGCTATCATATAATTTGTGTTTTCATAGGGTGCGTAGTGTTTGTTGAATGGACTTCATATTCCCTTCCTAGGTTTTAGCGAAGAAGAGGACATTGTCTATGTATAAAACCATGAGAGAATCAATGAATGGTCATATAATATCATCCATCATCCTCATGAACATTATCGACACATTAGTTGAGCCAAAAGGCAAGACCTACCACTTGAAGAGACCTTCCTTAGACTTGAAGGTTGCCTTCCACACATTAGTTGCTCAATTTGAACCTAATGATAGACTTAAGATCAATCTTGTTGAAAAACTTGGCACTTTTGAGTTGACCAAACATATCATCAATTTGGGGGATGGAGTACTAATTCTTTACTATTATTTTGTTCAAGGATATGTAATCAATAAAAAGTCACCATCTCTCGTCCTTATTTTGAACTGAAACGACAGTGATCTCATAGAGTGAGAAACTTGGTCGAAAGTGGCCCTTCAGTATTTGCTCTTGAATTTGGCATTTTATCTCTTTGCTCTCCACAAGATAGAACCTATATATAGGGCCACTGGGTAAAGAGGTCACTAGTGTCAAATAAATTGCATGCTTTACATAAGAGCGCAAAGGTAATCTTGCAGGTGAGGTGAAGATATCTTCGTATTCTTCCACCAACTATTCTATTTGTCTCTGCTACATAGAGAATCCCCTTACATAGGCCTTAAAGAGGACATGCTTTCTAATTTGAGAGATTATCTTCCTACACAACTTAGCCATGATCAAAGAGACTACAATAATTGGGGATACTTTTAGTATCCCACAAAGATCATCTCCTAGGTTGACATTGACACTATGGGGCATAGACTAGTAAACTATGTGACTCTTTGACATATAAGGTCCTCTTAAAGAAGATCATAAAATTCAAGTAGGACAATGTCATACAATAACTTATATTTGAAGGGATTGATGTCATATTGTAGGCAACGTTGCCTATTGACCTGGATGTCACATTATTATCACACATTTTTCATTTACTTGTGAAAATGAATGATTTTTACAAAAAAACCATAATTTATGGTTGCATAATAGTGGAATGAAGTCAATGAAGCAATATATTACACAAATAGTTAGGATACCTATGGAGATCCAAGGTCCTATCATGCAATTAGCTAAATTGATAACTGCATGACCCTTCAATTCTTTACGTAGTGCACCCTATGTAAGTAATACTTTAATATTCATGTAGTCTTCTTCTACATCACTAGCACATTAAATCATGTGATTTGATAGTTTCCATTCACACTCAAAGATGAGAACAGGTTAGAAAGATTTATTTTTTTCCAATTATGATCAAGTACTACAAATAAGGAGGAAATTGCATGGCCTAAATTGGGAAACATCTTCAATTCTTATGCATGTCATTCTCCAAAGAAAACCTGTAAACATGGGGAGGTCTTGAGAGTTCAATGAATGTAATGTTATGTTGCACAAGTATAATAAAGTATTCAATCCCTTTCTAAGTTCCAGATTCATTGGTTCCCATTGGTATCAACACTGAGTCTTCTCTTCTACCATTTGGGAGAAATCCTCTTTTAGTTACTGCTCTAGTTTTGAGAGAAAGCCTTAAAGAGGACAAGACTTGCTTGAAGAGGAAGCTTGAAGGTCATCTTCATGGCTATTCCTAAGTGACATTGTTCTTATGTTTTGTAAATTTCTTCTTTGATATTCATTAATATAATTTTTGGCTTCTCTCTCCCCCACCAAAACCTTACTTTGTATTGGTTGTTTCATATTTTCATTAGATTGATTTCCTATTAATAGTGTGGAAAGTTTGATAACATTGCATGTAATTATGATATCTTATGTAGGAATGACAACGAGGTTCTGGTGTGAAGGTTCCCCCTTATTCTACTCTATCCTCAGTAGGCTAGATATAAAGAGACTCTATAAAGGTTTTACTTTGACCTTCTTTCAAAATTTTAACATTGTTGGAAGATTGGTTGTTGTCATTAATGTCAACCCTAGTCATGGGTTTTGGACCGCAAGATTGATGAAGGTATTTGGACATGAAAGACAATGCACATGCAAATAAAACACCCATGGATGGATAGTATACATCATGTTGTTTCCAGTGGTATGTGGCATGTCACATGGATCCTCATGGTTGAGGAGAAATTAATTTTTGAAGATGACAAAGTGAATTGAAGAAGGAAGTACATGTAGGCCCTGAAGATAATTAAAGAAAATAATTACAAAATAAGAAAGTGTCAGGTAGGCCCTAATGTTAAAAGGAAGTGACATAAATGGTATAAATAAACATCATTATACATTCATTTGATACAAGTCGAATTTCATAGGAAATAAGAAGTAAAAGAACGCCGGATTTCAAGGGAGTATGAAGTCTTTTGGTGATGTGTTCTAAGGTATGTTATTTTCAGGTCATCCTACCATTTTTGCTATAACTTTTTTTCTAGAATGATTCAGATGGTGAAATCGCTATGGTATTGAGAAGACATATCAAGGTACGTTTGGTAAAAATTTAAGCTCTTGATTCGTTATAATTATGGAGATACACTCTGTGGAAGATAGGGTTTGTGACCAGTCATGAAGCTAGTCAATAAACATGTGTTCTTGGTAAAACAGTCATAACTTCTTCATACAGAATCCAAATGAAGTGGGACCACTTCCATTGGAAATAGTATGGACTTTAGTTTCTTGTGTGCGAGTTTTAGAATCAGATGTTAAATATTGAGCGCGGGGTATGCTGTACAAGTTGGGTCTTTTGAATAGACCAGAATTGAATAAAGTCTACCATTCTTTCTATAACCTCTTTTTGGGGAGGATTCAAGGAGTGAAAATTGGAGGAGTTTTAGAGAATACATTTATTAATATTATCTACAGGATCAGAGTACTCCAAGAATTGAAGAATTGCAGAAATTGAAGAAGTCTCAGGAAGCATTATCAGGTTCTATGT
>ML779329.1:327259-387202 GCA_009831015.1 Picea engelmannii
GGATGAAGTCTTTTGGTGATGTGTTCTAAGGTATGTTATTTTCAGGTCATCTTACCATTTTTGCTATAATTTTTTTTCTAGAATTATTCAAATGGTGAAATCGCTATGGTATTGAGAAGACATATAAAGGTACCTCTGGTAAAAAGTTCAGCTCTTGATTCGCTATAATTATGGAGATACACTCTGTGGAAGATAGGGTTTATGACCAGTCCTGAAGTTAGTCAATAAACAAGTGTTCCGGGTAAAACAATCATAACTTATTCATACATAATCCAAATGAAGTGGGACCACTTCCATTGGAAAGAGTACTAACTGTAGTTTCTTGTGTGCAAGTTTCAGAATTGGATGTTAAATATTGAGCTCAGGGTATGCTGTACAAGTTGGGTCTTCTGAATAGACCAAAATTGAATAAAGTCCACCATTCTTTCTATAACCTCTTTTTGGGGAGGATTCAAGGAGTGAAAATTGGAGGAGTTTCAGAGAATACATTGAGTAATATTATCTATAGGATTAGAGTACTCCAAGAATTGAAGAAGTCTCAGGAATCATTATCAGGTTCTATGTGATGGTTGGTAGATGGTGATGATTTAATGTAAAGTTTTATTTCTCTCATATATTCTTGGGTGGAAGGAAGGGGCAAGGATGGAGAGTTCAACTCTCTCTTGATATTGGAGGATTGTATCCTCCTCTTGCAGGTTTATCCCTCCCTCTACATTTGGAATCTGTAGCTACCTTTGGAAGTCATTACTTCCCTTGAACAAAAACTATTGATTATTTCTCATATATTGTGCATGGTGTATTGTGGTGTATTGGTGTAACTCTTATACTATTGTTCATTGTTCATTGGATATAATTGAATGGTTTAAGTATAAGTTGAAAAAGGTTTTTAAATTGTACTTGATACTGATTCACCCCCCTCTCAATATCAACAAACATTGCATACCAGAGCAAAGAGGTGATAGTGCCTCAAACACCTTCATGAAGCACCCTTCAAACATTTGTCTGCACCAATAGTTATAACCTATTGGTTGAAGTTGTTTGGTACTTCCTAGAATGTAATAGCCCATAACATAATGATAACTCCACTAGGGAAGAAATCCATTATTTCTTATTTTAGTTGTGTTTGAGGTAATATCAAAACCATTTGGAATGCACACCCCTTCGTCACTCACTTTTAACTAATTGACTATCTAGTCACCCCAAATTTTAATTAAGAGACCACCAACCATCTCATTTTTTCATTTTTTTCAAAATTTATTTTTGTTTACTACCAACGAGTGGGTCCTAGTTGTGATAGTTGTGTAGTTCATAAACCTATGTGAGTTACATGCTTCAGCACATGCATTGTTTATGCTTTGTTCTCTATGTTTAGCTTGCATAATCTATATTAAAATTTGGTTTTTGCATTCATTTATAACCAACTTTTCCTAAATTCCATTGCTGGGTTTTGTATAATTTTCATTGTTCTTAACCATCGTTTTATGCAAAAAATAATAATTAGTGCCATTTGATTAATCCACATTTTGATTAAAAATTGACTTTGTTTTTTATTGTTTCATGTGTACTCATTATTGCTAATTAATATGGAGTAATTTAATATTCTTTTGTTTAAAGTAGTATTCGTGTGGAGACACATCTCATAATTTGTGTGTATGCTCTTCACCTTGCTCTATATGGTGTTTGTGTGAACCAAAAATGGAAATCAACATATCTTTCAATCTACATTTGCATTATTACTTGTGTTTCTTTTAAATTGTTGATAATTTCATCTCACACATGCACACAAATATACCTAAGAACTACATAGTCGGTTCATGACATCGATTGAGATGTTAAAATAAACCTTATGGTTTAATAAAAGTAATTTTAGTTGGATAACAATATTTCACATTTATATTAGAGCAAAACTTTGGAAATAGGATGGCGAGGTTAACGTTCTAAAGTCACCATTCATTGCAAACTAGAACTCTACTACTTTAAGCATAAGCACTTTAGTAGCAAAGATTTTTGGCTGGGAAAGCATATCTCATACATGTGTAAAGAACCAAGTCAAGCTTAATACGTGTTGAAATCCTTCCTCACATTTAATTGGTGGGTGTGATTGTGTATTAAGGTACTTCAACTAGTTGGCATGTTACTAATAGTGGCACCTTCTTTCCAAGGTTTTGATCATGGGATTAATCCCATATATCCCTACCCAAAGCGAACATTTGACTGGCGACTATTCCCCCAACCTATCATCACGAGGGGAAACTCAATGGATATTATTAGGAATTCTACCTAGGTGACTTGCTCATGAGGTTTTGAGCAATACCTAACACATACAATGTATTGTTCTTTGGATTTCATTACCTCGGTGCTAGCGGGAAAAACGCCAGGGTTTAAGATGTAGACACAGCGAATAACCGTCTAAAAGCTAATCAATTTTCTATTCTACCCCAAACATACCAAAACTAATGTAAATAAATCAAAGAGAGACGAGATCGGGTAACTATACCTTTGATCCCACGTCTGGTGACGATCTCCTCATGCTTGGATGTTCCACTAACTGCATGTCTCCTCCCAAGGCTGACCTGCAACCAAAGATATGTAAACAAAGAAATACAAGCATGCTATTCTATACATAAGTTAGGGTGAGATGTTAGATGCTAAGTATAAATCCATAAGAACACTCAAGAAACCATCATTTGGGACAGGAAAATGTAATTCTTTTATTCATAATACAAATATTATACCTTACAATCTAAGTCAACCATTGTTCCGCGAACCTAGTCTAGGATCCTCTTTACCATGCTCCAAGTGCACCTTGTATGAACTTATTCTCTCAACCTTCTGATCACTTATATGGAATGGAATGGGTTAAATGGAGGAAGAAGGCTGATGAGGGAATGTTGAGGCAATTTCTCACAAAAGTTAACGATATCTTGGGCAAGGAGGGGAAGTGAAACCGGGTAGAGTTTCACTGTTCTTATGCTTAGATTGGAAATGAGACCCCAACACCTCCTTTTATATGCCAAAAGGATGGTTATTCGATTGGATGAAGGGCTATAGCAGGTGGATTAGTTGGGAAACCTCCAATAGCCCGTGAATTTCAACGAATTCCTTGCAACTTTTTATTTTTTACAACTTTTGCAAGCATATGCTGGTTTTAATGGTGCAACATGCATATGTATGCAAGCTTTACTGGTGCAACACGCATATGTAAGCGGGATTTAATGGTACATGGTGCGCACATCTTCCAAAAAATGGCTTTTTAAGAAGAGATTCTCAGAAGTGCTTTGGAAAAATATGCAAGTAAGAGGGCCAAGGCCATGTATGCATGAGTAAGGAATTTTAGGGCTATAACAGATGCCCCCTAATGTGTGAGGTCAAAAGAGAAACTAATGGACGAAATACATTACAATATCTTCACCAATGTACGAAATCGAGTGAGCCTAGTACCAAAGTTTGGGAGGTGCCATATGCAAAACAACAATTGTCTCTCCGAAGCAGGCATATGCATGCTCAAGATGAAATAAATCATGGATTCCAATCAAATACACTACAAATCCATGTCATATAACTATATAAAGTGTAGTCGCGAGCAATACACAATAGATCTACATCTCAAAATCACTCAAAGATACACAAGTATAGTATCCATCTTCAAGAAGTCAGTGATGCCCGGTGGCTGGAGATGAGGCCTTCAGAGCTCGAGAAACAACTCCAAGATCTTCAAAAATCAGGTAGGAGTACAATGGGAGTGCATAGCTCACTACCCTGAGGTCTTCGACGACTCGTCGGGAAAATACATGAGGATCTCGATGATCAGGAAGATAACTTCATCGATTCTGAATCAGGACTTGACTGGACTCTCAGGATGGTCGACTCATGAGGTCAAGAGACAAACTGTAGAAAGGCCGACTCAGGTTGGGTGAAACTTCCCTTGGACAAAAGCATGAAAGATGATCAGACTCAAGCAACATAACATTGACATAAGTTCACGATACAGGAGGAAACACAAACTCTCCATGTGTTTGGAAGAGTAACCAAATGGAGGAGGACCGAACTCTATGTAGCGAGAACAACTTCCTAAGGTCATACTAGATCCCAATGCTTGAAAAACAAACGAAAGGATGTGCTTTGTCCAAGGGCGAATCTTTGTGCTACTGAAAAAAGAATACATATTTCCCGTCCCCTCTTTTTGAAATATTTGATTTTTTTGTCTTCTTCAATTTTTTAAGATATTGAAAAAGAACAAAAGAGTGCTACGTTACAAAGGAGGAACGGATGTCACGAGAAAGAATACTAGTTCCAAGTGCAAGGAACATACTAATGCTCAGAGCAAGGAGATATGTGTAGGAAAAGGACACTCAAGAAAAAATCCTCCATGGTTCAAGGTGTCAAGTCGCAGAGGCAATAAGTGCTACAAGGCTTGCATATAAGGCTTGCTTCAAAGGTTCAGTTGAGAGCAACATGGAGCCAACATTAGGCCAAAGACGCAGATATGCAAATGCGATTAAGAAATACACAATGAGATCCCCCTTCCATGTAATTTTTATGAGCCAAGAGAAGGTAAACTCGGTAGTTTTTTCACATTTAGAGAGTCTAAAACAACGTAAAGAAGACTCCAGGGAGTATGTTTTTCAGAGACAGTCTAGTCGGTTCAAAAAAGGGTTAAATTTGCACCGAAAATACGTCTATTCAAAACCATTTTAATGAGTGTGACAAAGATAATATCACTCGACAATATTTTCAATTTTAAGGAGTCTGAAAAGAGCTTAACTATGGACTCACAACCTTTTTCTGAGTTTAGTCTCCTTAGCCCGAAAAAGTATAAAAGTCACTGAGGAGAACTCTCCCGACAAGATGAATCTTGCGAGGCGTACCTTTTTCTGCTATAATCTACAGGCTGGAAAAAGGGGTAAAATCATGCCAGTAGATGTTCTTCTGGACCATTTTAACGAGTGTGAAGGAACAAGGTCACTTGATTATCTTTTCAATTTTAGGGAGTCTGAAAAGATCTTAACTATGGACTCCATGGGGGTTCCTTTTTCGTAAGTAATCTCCAAGGGCCAAAAAAGGTGATAAACCAAAACCATGGAGAGTGTTCCTTTTTCGAAGATTTAGTCCCTAAGGCCCAAAAAGGGTTAAACTTACACCTGAGAATACTCTTCTAGTGAACCAAAGTTCCTAGAGCATACCTTTATTCGTTAAATTGACCGTCCGAACCGAAAAAGGGGTAAACTACCGTCGGAAAGACGTGCCTTCAAATTTAAGTTTGGCACTAATGAAGGGAAACAAGATCGCTCGACAATATTTTCATGTTTAGAGAGTCTGAAAAGGGCTTAAAGAAGACTCCAGGGGGCTACTTTTCTCAGTTAATCCAGACAAGATAAAAAAGAATAAATGCAGTCTCGTCGGATGTTGCTTTCAAATTTTAAAGTGAGCTTGAAACACAACAAAGCGTGCTCATTTGGGAGTCCCGAGGGTAAGGACAAGAATGATGGTGCATCAAATGAATGAGGCTTAATCTCGTAATCATGACAGGGCTAACAAGGACTCCCGAGCCTATAATCATTACTGACAACATGGACGCCACAATGCAACAAGGATCTACCTAGGGCATCCATGCAAAGGTAGGATCTACCACCTAATTATGACACTTCTAGAGAAACAATGAAGGTTCCGTGTCACACTTTGGTGGGGTTGATCCTATGGAAAAGAGGAAAATACAATGAGATGCATAAAGTGGAGACGAAATCCTAACTTATATGCAAAAAGTTGGAAAAAATGACTTTAACCAAAGGATACCAAAAGGTGACCCATCCCCTAAAAGTTACCAAACCAAAAGAAAAAGGGTAATATAACATCCAATAAGAAACTCAAAATCAGAATCAAGTGATCACCAAGCTAGGAAAAAGTGACAAAGGGGGTCAAAAAATGGCAAAAATGGCCAAAAAAGTCTATAAATAGAAGCCGACAACTCATTTTCACCATTGCAATTTAAAAATTAACCAAGAGGAGAAAAAACCCCTTTGCTAAAGAAGTTGATTCCATGAGCTTCAATGGATGAAACAAACTTCTGCTTGGACCAAGTAAGTACAATTTCATCCCTCTTGCATTTCAATCTTTCATTTGTGCAATCAATTTGTTTTTAAGGGGGCACACTCTCCTAAAAAGAGTGGCCCTGCATGTACGTAGGTTGTCCAAGGACAACTCATGTATGTACTCATGAAGAAAACACTCTACCCTCGTACATACACGATTGTGGCCAATACAACCTGCGTACATACACAACTATGGCCAATACATCCCGCATACACCCTTGCAAGCTTGGAAAAAATTAAAAAGAAAGAACTAACTTCCTCCAATTTTTCCATGGAACAGGATGTATGTCCACTGGAGGGAGAGGGAACACGAGGACATAGACATATTGTTCGAAGAGGAACCTGTAGCCATCTCCACATTGAAACAATGTGGGCTATGGAAGTTCTTCCAGTGTCCTTTTATGAGGGCACAACCTGGGTTACTTAATGCCCTTGTTGATTATTGACACCCCGATGTAGAGGCATTCATGTTAGAGGGACAGTTGTTGACTCCGACGACTGAGGATATTTACTTCCTGACTGGCCTCTCGAGGAGAGGGGAACCAATCAATATGAAAAACTTCCCCCCTAGGCCTTTTAACATCGAGAACTACATCCGGATGTACTGCGAGGCTGGCACTGAGAAGGTAGGTTCTCAGGTGCCTATTCATAAGATCACCAACTTGACTCTTTGGGTGATCTTGTTACTAATTGGGTGGATTACTGGATCTACGGCCCTACACCAGGCCTACCGGGCACACATGCACTATGCAATTCAATGTCAAGAGGCACACATTTTTGAGTGGAACACGACCATGCTTATGTGCATGAAGAGACAACTGACAGAGTGTCGACAACGTAGCAACACAAAGTTTGGGTTTGGCACTATCTTATGCTCTTTCTTCAATGAATTTTTTTTTGACTAGTGGGCACGACAGATTCTAACGATTGAGGACTATCCCTACGCCGATATCAACTGCTCCAAGGATCCATACATGCCCATGCCTCCTGGAAAGGAGCGAGGAGAGATAGGTAACATGTTTTTCATGTTATTTAATTTTTAATTGTTTTTATATATATCATTTTAATGTGTGTATAGAGTACTGACTCTTGTGTATCTGCTATGTACATATGTGGGATCAATGCACCCAATAGACTTCATGAGGACTCGACAACATCCTCGACTAGAGGCAGGATTAGCAACAGCTGCAGGGGGACCTCCAGCCAGAGAGGCTGAGAGGGTTTTGAGATGAGTGGAGCGCAACCTCACTGTGCTCACTCGCACAGTACCCATGGACGTGATCGAGGATCTCCCGCCTTCCATGCAACCTCATGTAGCAGGGGTGCCACAGACGTGGGTCTATCTTTTATAGAATTTGGCCAAGGCCATGGTGCATTATGGTAGGTCCAATAGGCCCCGTGCTTAGATAGGCTAGACTTTATATGTACTGAGGGCACCTTTTGTACATTTATTTTTTGAGGGAATAAGCCCAACGATGTATACTAAACACTATTTTTGAGGCGTTCATTCCCACCTACGTACCATGACACGTTTTGATATATATATATATATATATATATATATATATATATATATATACATCTTATTTGTCTTATGGATTCCATTTTTTACAAATGTATGTACATGTGTATGTGTGTGGTTTTCTTTTTATGTGTGTGCAACATGCCAATCTAATATTTGATTAGCCTGATTATCTGTCATATGATTAAATATCCTAGGAACATGGATATACGTAATGTAATCAATGTAATGTTCTAAGAGACGTACCCTAAGAAAACGTCGGTGCAAAGTAGGATCATAAACGCGGTAAACTACATTTAACTGGGACACAACCAACTGAGCATCTGGGGAGACCCGGAGGTGAGAAATGTCATGCGACAAAGCGTCACGAAGTAACTCTATCACTACATTGTACTCAATGACATTGTTTGTGGCGTCGCCTATACAAATACCTTCGGAAGATAACAACTAGCCTCTAGGTGTGAAAATTAAGCTACGGAAGCAAGCTTCCGAGTGTGTCGGCTAGTGCAGTCCATGAACCCAAAATACACCTTTGATTCACTTGACATCTGTCACAGTGAAAAAGAAGACATAAATAACTACATGTCCACAAAACAAAAAGACCAAAAACTATATAAGAAACTATACATATGTACAATAAGTCACCCAGGTGACCAACCTAAGAGTAATACTTCTTGAGGTAGAGCCCATTTCTAGGCTCCGCTAAGGAATTTCCTTCAAAATCAACTAGATGGTAGGCGCCCTTCTTCAAGACCTCTTTCACAAAGTGTTACACATTATTTTGGTCACTCTGATGATGACCCTACAGGCATGTGTTCAGACTCTCAAAACAATATTTTACATGAGAAAAATGACTAAGTTCTTCCCCTACAAGGCATATTTTTAGAATGACACTGCAGGCTGATAGTGGTACACAGTGCGAAAATCTTTGATTTCCGTAGGCTGCTCTATGCCTGGCTCGTGGGATTTCCGCATGCTGCTATACAGGTAGGGTGCGGTGGCGTTTGAAGATAAGGAAAGGAAGAAGTTTCATGAAGTTTCTAGAAGGATAATATTCTAGAATGTGAGGTGGCATCCATATGGTTGTGGTCTTATTGGCTTCTCTGAATTGGTGGGATCATCCTCATCCTTGTAACCACTCCACCTTCTCCTATATAATGATGGGTTTCTAATGGAAAAGGTTAAGTAAGATTGAGCAAATAATTGCTGAAAGAATAGGCTGAAGACTGTGTGAAGGATCCTGTTACAATTGATGCTTGTGGCCTCGAGTTATCCATCAAGCTTTTGTGGACCATCTTCATACAAATTCGGAGCAAGTGTATGTGTGTGTTGGAACAAAGGACCACCGAAAGGGAACTTGCGACAACAAGGCAATTTGGTTGTATCTTCCACTTTTATTTAATATGATACAGTGACATGTTTCTTTCCCATAAAATCATTAGCGTTTATTACATGACTCCTTGATCACATGTTTAGGTTTCCAATGAATCTACAATCATTGCTTTCACTTTGGTTGGTTTGTGTCATTGCAGATCTGATCTCACAAGAGCACCGAAGCGAAGCAGGGACAACAGATATATAAGGAAGCGATATCTAAAGGTATGTCATCCATTCCTTCTTTGATAGTAAATTCAATGATAACAACTTAGGGAAAGCATCATGTCCTGTCTTGTTTTGTTCTAGATCCAGGTGGATCTAGGGAGATTAGTTTATGTCCGCATTCACTGATTTATCCAATAACAAAATTGGTGACTCCACTGGGGATACGACTTGATTGTGGTTTTTTGTTGGCCATTTACTTTTAACCTATTCTTTTTACTTGAAATCAGTCTCTGAGCTCGTGGGAGATCCATTCAAACTCTTTGGATATGAAAGTTCACTTAGATCCTTTACCCTCTTCTCAAAATTTCTTGATTTATAGACACTTCCACACTCTACCCTATACATAGCCTGCGGAAACCTTCAATTTCCGCGCCCTGGTTGTTTGATTCAGTGCGAACTTTCCACACCCTATCTGTTTCTGGCCTGTGGAAACTCTTGATTTTCTCACTGTAATGTGCTATTAGGCTGCAGCGCCGCCTGTGAATTTTTTTGAGTTGGGTTTTAGCCTCTGTTGATGGCCAATTTTGCTTTAATCAGCTGGGAGGGACTTTTAATGCCAACCCTTGATTGTTTTCTGGAAGTTTAACTTGTTGTTGATTGGTTTCGAAGATCGAATACCTCTCTTTTAGTCTTTTTCCAGTTTTTGTCTTTGATTTTTATCGACAAAGATATAATCTCTGAGCTTGTATCTAAGTGCTTGTTTGATTAAAAGTCTTTGATTGGATTCAAAGTTTTGGATTGATTACATGTTCTAGATTGCTTGATGATTGAGAAGTCATTTCTTCATTTACATTTGAAGAAAGACTTTCTTTTCATTTTTTTTACTTTTATCTTCATTGAACGTTTGATTTGGGTGCTTGTTGAGTGTATAATTTTTCTTGCATTACCTGTCCTTTCTTCATCATACCCCTGATCTGGTTTTAGAGAGGAACAATTTAAAGTCACTTATTCTTTTAAGTAATCATATATAAGGAAAGTTTATTGCATCCAAAAGAAGAGAACATTGAGAAACTGCATTGTTTTTGGGTTTTTGCATTTGTGTCCATTTAAGAAAAAGAAAGTGTATTTCGTAGCTTACATCATTCCAGAAATACCTTCTCCCTGCTGTAGATAGAGTTCATTGAATGAAAATTTGTATCATTCATTTCTATTTGCATATTATTGGGTCAAGGTATTACACAACATTGGTTTCATTCCCGTCTCCCTCTTGAGTAACAACAACCTTTAAAAAACATTGCAAAATCTAAGAATCAATTAGTAAATTTTATTTTCTAGGGCTCTTTTACACCAACATTAGCTAGGCTAGATATTTGGAATAGGCTGTGAGACACACTCTCCAAAACATAAAACACATAATAACATCTTGTGATAGGGAGTGTTTAATTCCATTTGCAACATTTTGTCCTGGGAAGCCCTTCTCACACAAGGGTCAAACCTGAGGTCGCATTGAGATTGGCAGAGTTACTCACCCTACTTTGTTGATCTCAATGTAGAGATTGCGCGTATTATGGGGATCGCTTGAAGGTATACCCACAATGATGAGTGGAAGCCTCTCAAGTTGATTTCAGGCTAGATACCCTGCCTTTGCGTGTGGATCAGATTGTCGACTGTTTCCCCATGCATCATTGTTGTTCTTGGTAGCCTTAGTTGCCTATCTTCTTAGGTTATTACATGAGGTGACTGTGGAGGGGCAAGTCTTCATGGTACCTGGAATCACTCGAGATCCTTGGAGAGTATGCCCAGATTATGTGTGGGAGCTTGCACCAAGGCGTAAGTTCGTTAAGCATGCCGTCAACGTAACTTTTCCACCCGCTTTGTCCTAGCCCCTTCTTGTCTTGACTTCACGACGTTGGATTTCATCACCAACTAGTGACTTCGAAATAAGAAGATTTTGTTTGCTTGGTCTGATTCCTAGATTTTATTAGTGAGTGCTGTTTGTTTTCATAGTTGGCCATATATTTTTTTTGTAAAATTTTTGGTTCAGCCAACATTGACCCTCCACATCGTTCACGTAGGATGCAAGGACTACCTCTGGAAGATCCAGAAGTTTCCGAACCCTTTCTTCCTAACACATCGGAGGTCTCTCCTCAACAGAGTGAGGTCCAGGACAACATACCATCTCAAGCGGAAAGAACCGTCTCTCTAGACAATTTTCAAATTGTTTCTGATTCTCTAGACGCTTTCTGAATACCTCCTGGATACGAGAGATGTATTCTCCGACTGAATTCCTCCAGAGAACTTGTTGTTGACACTTCTGGAATACCAACCAGACCTCTTATTGACCCAAAAAGTGAGGATCCTTTTTGGACCACTAACATATTTCGAACCCTGACTACAGTGCGAGACCTTTACGGATCGGGTGCAGGTGCTGATATTCCTGTCATGTCTGAACTACTCGAGATGTCTGCAACTTATACAATACCTCTAGATCACTTTAATAACACAACTTGTTATCTTTTCGTGGGTTCAGACACACAGTTCGTTGGTCCTAGCTCGACCATTCCTCTTTAGATGGCCCATTCTACAATGGTCCCAAACGCTACAACTATTCCCTTTGGGAATACGATGGTTACTCAAGCTCCCATCGGTACACAACTTTTGTATAGACCTATCCCATTTCTTCCTCATGGGTACCATGCTTTAAATACTTCCATCCCCATTCCTACCCAAGTTTCGTCTGGAGTTTCTGGAATTTTTACCCCTCCTGTATACAATGTTGTTGCCGATTTCATTTCGACACCTTCCCAGGTCCCCTCCGGACGGTCTTATCCACCTTTTATGGGAGTATTTGTCCCAGGTGGCTCCAATCCTATTGGAGGCTCTACTCCATCATTCACTTCTAGTTTTCAGATTCCTGTTGGAGGACAATATAACACTGGGGGGAAAACTCAATTTGGAGGTCACAACCAAATTGGAACACAACCCCCACTTGGAGGAAAACCCCCACTTGGAAGTCCTACCCCACCTTATGGACAGAACATTCTAGGATCATTATCCCAGTATTGGAATATTCTCATCCAGGGAAATCCAAAATCATTTGGGGGGCAACAACCCCAAGTTAGCTCTTTCATACCCCCTAGTTCGGGCCAGTCCTATCTCGGTTCTTCCAATCCCATTTGGGGTTTGAACGTTCAATCTAGTGTCCCTTTCCAAGGGAACATCCCTAATCAGTACAACCCTATGGGTCACATGCCTCCGCATTCACGTTTGAATATGTCAGGACCTTCACCTCACATGCAGACTGCTTACGGTCCTACTGGTATATCGATGAGACTTCCTCCCCAAAGTCACCGGTATCCTCATGTGAATAGACAGTTACCCTTTTTAGCCACTTTGGACCTTCCTGACTTGTCTAGAATCTTGAATGACCCCATCCTACATTCTCCCCATTGGCCCGTTATACCGACCAAGCTACCATCCAACATTCAAAATTTTTATGGTAAACCAGGAGAAGATCCTAACAACCATGTCATGACTTTTCACCTTTGGTGTTCATCCAACTCTTTGATGGACAATTCCATTTGGTTACGACTCTTCCAAAAAACTCTTACGGGTTCGGCTGCAAAGTGGTATATAGAGTTACCATTAAGATTCTTCACCGACTTTAATACCCTAGCCATGGCTTTCCTCACACACTAACAGTTGCCAATCCGTTATGAAACAAGAACCAAGATTTTGAGTTCCTTCAAGCAAAATAAGGCCACTCACATATTCGATCACATTCATGAGTGGAGACGAAGACGACGTTTGATCAAACTCGATCTTCCCGATCAGTTATTGGTAGAATGGTTCACGAAATCCTTCGTGAATAAAATCTCTCGTGACATTTCCATGGGTGGAGTTTTTACAGAAGAACAGGTGACCAACCACGCTCAGTACCTCGATCTCATTTATTCACAAACGAGTACTCTTTACAATTTGCTCCCTGACGCACCTCGTCCTTCTACCACCACTACCTCAACTACCCCTGATGCTTCTCATGCGGCTGATGGTGTGATTGGCACTTTCCATGCTTAAACTCAATCTGCACAAGCCTCTCCCACCAATCCCAACTCTACTGCTTCTAATGTTCAAAATGCTCTGACTCCTACTCCTTCCACCAACAAAACCTCTAAGGTGAATTCCATTCAATCTACCCTGGCTGGAAAAAATAAATCTAAAAAAGGGAAGGGTAAGGATAGGGAGGATAAAAATAACCTGCAATCTGAGAAATCCAAAACACAACCTGCTGATGATAAGGATAAGCGCAAACCCCAATACCCTTGCCTTATCTGTGGTGATGATCACTACATGAAATATTGTCCAAGATGGGCCGAGCTTACTATGTTCCTTCAAGGGACCGCGAAACCTCCCACACCTACCGTTTTGTCCCAACCTTTCCCTTCCCAACAACAGGCCCAATTGGTCATTCACGACCAACCCTCTCCCTCCACTACTTCTTATGTACTTATGTGCACAGGTGATTCAAAAAAGAATGAAGTTACACTTACCACTCGGGCCAAAGATTACTCTTCCTCAAAGGAGAAAGTTGATGATATACCACCTCCACTCGTTCAACAGTCTCCCTCAACTTCACCTCCCAACGTTCCTCTTCATATCGAATGATCGAGTCTCGATACAGTTCTTCTCCCTCCCCCAAAGGGTGTTGTTCAAAAGTCTTCCTTCAATCCTCATGCACGTGCTGCTCAAAACTACAGTATTGTAGAAGATCTGGCACAAGCACCTTCCGCGATGTCAACTCTCGAAGTCCTTCAAAGTTTTCCCACTCAACAGAAGGCACTCTTAAAATCTATTGGTGGAATTGACCCTACAGATATGAATTTGATAATTTTTGACCTGGAATATCACATTCCAAGGCTACCCCCTCAACTCGCATTTCAGATATAAGTTGTTGTCGCATACAAGAACATTTGTAGAACCATTATTGACGAGGGTGCCTCGACATGCGTAATGTATGTTGCTTGTTGGAAAGCCATTGGATCTCCTCCCTTAACTGAATCACACAACATGTTCAAAGCCTTCAATGGATCTGGATTTAAACCCTATGGTGTTCTCCCCTCGTTGCCTATTACGTAGGCAAATTGGTCAATGTTGAAGTTGAGGTCTTTGATGCACCTCTTGATTACAACCTCTTACTTGGCGGTAGCTGGATTGATTCCATGCATGCAGTTGTATCTACTCTTTTCCGTGTAGTACGTTTTCCACACCAGGGAAAAGTTGTTACGGTAGACCAACTAGCCTTTTTTAACTCTGATGCTCATACTAGCAACGTACCCTTCATTTCAAAGACACCCCCTGGGTATGCGAATGTCGGTGTGGGTCTACTAAAAGATTCGACTCTGATGGGTACGTTCTCGATCCCACCACCCAATGTTCCACCTCCTTTGGTTGCCTCGATCAACATGATTTCCACATCCGTTCGCGAAACCCCCGCGTCTTCTGACCCATGGATAGTACCCTCACCTGGTGATTATCTTCGCTATGGCGACTAGATGCCTTTAAGTCCAGTTGAATCCGCTTATCAAGCCATTCAATCGGAAAACCCTTCCACTACCTCTCTTGGTGATTCATCTCCTGATCCATTCCACGTTATTTTTCCTATGGACGAGATGATCCTGTCGGTTATGTCCATGGAAGACACCCCATGGGATGATGGGAATCATCGTTCCATACTCTTCCTAGAGCAGCACACCTTAGAGAGTTACCAATGGATCTTGACTCCGCCAACCTTTGTTGTCGTCTCTTCTGTTACCGAGTCTACACACGATGTGCTGTATGAAGGGAACTTGAGTAACATTTCACCCACCATCCCCCTCGACATATCCATTAAACCTGGAGTTGTTGAAAATGTTCACATCGGAGCTTCATGTTCCACCGATGAGGTTGTCACATATAAGTCCCTTTTTCAAGAGTTTCGTGACATCTTCACATGGAGCTATGAAGAGATGCCGGGTATTGACCCCGATATTGTTGTACACGAAATTAAGACGTATTTGGGCACTAAACCCATCCACCAGAGACTTCGCCCGGTCCACCCTCGTAAAGCAGCCGCTATCAAGATTGAGGTTGAAAAAATTCTTAAAGTTGGATTTATTTATCCCGTGGCTTTAACTGATTGGGTATCCAATCTAGTTCTGGTTAACAAGAAACAAGGTATGATCCGTGTTTGCATTGATTATAGGGATATAAAAAAAGCTTGTCCTAAGGACAAATTTCCCACCCCCTTCGTTGACCAGATCGTCGACAATTGCTCTGGGAGTGAAATCTTCTCTTTGATGGACAGTTTCTATGGATATAATCAAATTAACATCTTGCCTGCGGATCAACACAAAACCGCTTTTGTTTGTCCTTGGGGCACCTTTTCCTACCAGAAAATACCCTTCCGTTTAAAGAACGCGGATATGACTTTTCAACATACCATGTCTTCTGATTTTCATGATATCAAGCACATTGTACAACCATATCTAGATGACCTACCAACGCATTCCATGCATCGTAGTGACCATTCGACACACCTCTGAGCCATTTCCTTCATTGTCGGTTCTATCATATACACTTAAACCCACACAAATGTGTCTTCTGTGTGGATTCCGACTGACTTCTGGGCTTTATTGTTTCACGTCAGAGGATCAGGGTATATCCTTTGAAGGTTGAGGCGATCCTCAACTCCCTCCTCCTTCCTCACTCCGCCAGCTTCAAAGTTTGCAAGGGAAGGCAAACTTTTTACATCGTTCCATCCCAAACTACACTGAGTTAACACTCGGATTTACTTGACTACTATAGAAAGGTTTTGAGTTCGTATGGGATACCACTGCCAACAAAGCTTTCGAAGCTTTGAAACTGACTTTAACCCGTACCCCACTACTTTTACCACTCGATTATAGTCAAGATTATTTCCTTTATCTCACTGCTTCGGACTCTACCATTGCCATGGTTCTAGTCCAATAAGACGATTTACATGACGAACATGTCATTTATTATTTGAGTCAAAGTCTTAGGACTACCGAATCCAAATACTTACATGTTGAAAAACTAGCCTTGGCAACTATTCAAGCTGTCCAACGTTTTCGTCACTATATCCTATTATGCAGGACCGCTGTAATTTTCAATTGCAACCCTATGCAACACATTCTTACACGCCAATTGCTAGGGGGGAAATACTCCAAATGGATTGTGATTCTCCAGGAGTTTGACTTAGAGTTCGAATGCGCTAGGTCTAAGAAATCCTTGGTGTTTTCTGAACTGATATGTGACCTTCCCTGCACTGAGACAGAAAGTGTAGCAGATGATTCTTTACCCGACGAGTCCCTCTTTCTGATCAGTTCTGATGACCTTTGGTATGGAGAGATCATTATTTATCTCCAGACTCAGACTTTCCGACTTGGTTTGTCTAGCGCTAACCATCATTGTATACATTACCAAGCCCGTCAGTATATCATCCTCGACGACACTATTTATCACCGTGGGGTTGACTCCGTTTTTTGACGATGTCTCACTTATGATGAGGCTGAGAAAGCTTTAAATGAATTCCATTCTGGAGCATGTGGTGGTCACATGTCTGGGTATTCTACTACCCAAAAGATCTTACGAGCAAGGTATTTTTGGCCTTTTATTCAAAAACTGTATTATTGCTATCCAAAAATGCCATGCTTGTCAAACATACAACAATAAGATACGATCTCATCCCGCTCCTTTACACCCTGTAGTTTCCATTGGACCTTTCGCAAAATGGGGCATTGATTCATGACATGTAACCCTCACTTGGCTGGGGGGCATGGATACATTATCGTAGCTGTGGATTATTTCACCAAATGGGCTGAGGCGATGCCTACATTAGATAATACCGGAAAAACTACAAACCTATTCATATTCAATCATATCATCACATGATTCAGAATCCCACAAGCTATCGTCACCGATCACAGTAGCCATTTTCAAAATTTCATGATGTCCGAGCTTATCAAAAAGTTGGGTCTTCGACATGAAAACTGAACCCCCTACTATCCACATGCCAATGGCCAAGTTGAAGCAATAAACAAGGTTCTTATCACCATGCTTCGATGGATAATAGGAATTCACAAGACAAGTTGGCACACGATGTTGTTTTCAGCATTGTGGGCCTATCAGATACTCGTGAAGTCTGCCATGGGATTTACACTTTTTCAACTAGTGTATGGTATCGAAGTTGTTCTGCCGATTGAATGTGAGATACCGTCATTGAATCTAGCCATTGAATTTCTCCCCAACACCTCTACCAAAGAAGAATGTCTATTGTATCTGATGCAATTAGATGAAACCTGTCGTGATGCCACCCTGGTAATTGAAACCCAGAATAAACGCGTGAAAGACCAATACGATAAGCATGTTAAACCACATGTTTTCTCCAAAGGTGATCTAGTTCTTCTCTATGAACAAGATCGTGATTTACTAGGGGCCGAAAAATTTGAGGCTATGTGGCGTGGCCCTTATGTCATCAAACGAGTGTTGGAGAAAGGAGCCTATGAGTTAGTCGATTATGATGGTATTCCTTTGAGTGAACCCATAAATGGGCTTTACTTGAAAAAGTACTATGCCTAGGTTGTCTTTGGATGAGTGCAAGTATTTTTATTGTATCATACTTTTTTGTGCTACTCTTGTATTTTTTCGTTATTTGGTTTCAACCCCTAGCTGCTTACCTTGCGTTGTGCTTGGTTTCCAGATGTCAGTGTCTCTTCTACCCCACATTGGCTTCCCCGATGGCACTAGCCGTAGTACTCAAAACTTAGCATCCACTGCTTGGGATATCTATGCACCTACGAATGAGTTAACCAGTCTACAAGGTGTTTGCCTTGGTTGTGCAACTAACAACATCGCAGAATATAGCACCGTCATTGAATTGTTGACCGATGCTATTTCACTTGGAATTCGTCACCTGGTTGTACGACTTGATTCATAGCTAGTAGTACTACAACTAAGTAATATCTATGCTATCTGGAGTCCTACATTGTTATGGCTATATTTTTGAATTCACCTCTTGGAACATTATTTTGATTATATTGAGTATCAACACATTCCTAGATGTCTAAATACGTTAACCGATGCATTAGCTAATTATGTGTTAGACAAACATTTGAGACATTTATAATTCCAATTACACATCACATGTTGTATATAAAACAAAGTAAGCTGGTAGAAGCCTCATGTATATATATAATGATAAAATGTTTTACAAAAAGGTGTTTTCCGTCCAAAAGACCAAAATATCAAAATATGAAGCCTGCGGCTTCTAAAAAATAGCATCATGGATGCTGCTCACGATAGCATACTACTGCCCGTGCTACTCTACGAAGTAATCGATTGAGTGAACCAGACACACCTACGGTGTGGCGCTGATAATGCCTCAAAATTTCGTTGATTGAGATATCCAGAATGTCTGCTGTCAAACCCTCTAGATTCTGCTTGACCGCTTCGTAATTGTCAGCGTCCCATCCTGCTACTACCACTGCTTCCCCTCACCTCTAAATGGGGGAATTTCCTGGAGGCTGGTGTGGCCCTACACCTTCATGGTCAAAATGTTTGATTAGTCATAGGATAGAGAGCATATATATATAAAAAAAACATCTTATATTCTAAAATTTCATAAAAACACCATAAAAACAAAATGTTTTTCTTACCTAGTTCCCCCCACTGAAAACCCTTAGGTAGAACCAAATCAGGGTCATTGCGAAATTCTAGGTTGACATATCCATAATCATCTATCATCAATATTTTTGGCCTCAACCAGTCAAAGAATGCATCGTTGTATTTAATAATGGGGCCCGCTACATGCCGAGCCATGAGATCACACCATTGCTTGATCCACGGATCTCGTGGCGCTGGTATACCCCACTCTACCTGTAGGCATAAATGAGGGACTCTTTATAGAAAGAAAGACACCAAAATGGATCCATACCCGAATTTCTTTAGGTCCCTGTTCTTGCTTTTGGTTAACTGTGTCTTCATACTGCGAAGAAGACCATCGCATCAGTTGAACACATGAGGTTCCGTGCATTCCACGACATACTGAAAATGACTTTGGAGGGCCATGTGAGGTGACGCACTTCTCACCATGCGTGCAATGGTAAAAAGGATGGTTCAGAGAGTTAAATCCCGAACACCTCTGATGGACACCTTACCTTTGCGTCTCTTGACCCGGGGTTCACAGTACCGACGGATGTATTCGCTCAGCGGTAGGCCACCACCTCGACCCCCTGTTAGGGTCACATGTACTCCACGACAGGATAACCTCGTCAAGAAGTAAATGTCTTCGATGTCTAAAGAAAGAACATGGACACCTACATGAAACACCTGCTAGTCTACGTCCCACATGTGGACCAAGTATTCTAGTAACCTCAGTTGGGCTCTCATGCCCTGGATTTTAAATTTTTTTAACAATCCGCACTGTCGAAGGGCATTGACTATGCCTGGATCATTTAAGGCCATGAAGTCATCATCCTCGTGTTCCCGTTCTCTCCATTCCAACATTTTGGCAATCAAATACCTACATGGAGATAAGGAAAGGAAGTTAGCATCTTTAATCGTTGATTTTGAATTTTTTTTTGGAAAAACGCATGCATAATTTTTTGGGTTTTCGGCCGCCGCAGATGATGTTTTCGTACAGTGCGGGGTTTCCACAGGTGAGCCATAGGGAATCTACGAAAATCATTGATTTCCGCAAGTCCCGATACTAGTCACCTGCGGAGGCCCCAGCGTGAGCCTAGCGGCCCAAAAACTCATCCAAAAACTACCTTTAAACTAAAATAAATGAATTTCAATCCATTGAAAAAGAAGAGGATGACGAGATTACCGTGTTGATGGAGACCGTTTGCTGAATGATTGCCTGTGCTTCTCGCAGTCGACAACTAAAATATGAGGTAAAAATAGGGTTTCTAGACAAGTTTTGAATGAAATGCAAATGAAATAACAATAAGAGGTCTTACCCCCCTTTTATTTCATTTTTGTTTTTTCTTATAATATTTTATATTATTTTAATGCATTTTATCATAACCTAATGGTCTAATGGTCGTGTGAGTCTGTTGTTTCTCGCAGATGTGAAGACTAAGGCCCTGAACAATGCTGTATGGATGATTTTTCTTGATTCACTTTTTTGTTTGTTCCATATACCAATACTTTTTAGGGTTTTTTAGAAAAACCTCGAGCCTAGTCTTTGTTTGTTCTCGTGCTCGAAAATCAATGAGAATGTAATTGAGTATATTTTTGTCATTTTTTCGTACTCGTCATGGAAACACGAAAAGCGGAACCCATGTAGTATCCTTTAAGCTCTTTTCACACTCCATAAAAATGAAAATATTGCTGAGCGACCTTGTTCTTTTCACGCTCGTAAAAGTATTTGAAGAAAACATTCGATGGGCGATAGTTTATCACTTTTTCGGTCTCGTCAGATTACTTTACGAAAAAGGGACTGAGAGAGTTCTCTTTAATGTGTTTTTTAGACTCTATAAATATGAAAACCCTCGAGTTTTCTATCTTTGGACTCGTTAAACAAACATCGAAAGACCCACATGGGACCGAACCACTCCTTCTTAGGGTTTGTTAAACATACTCTGAGGGACTCGTCCGAAGGATGAGATTACATAGACAAGCATATGTTATCCTCCTCAAGCTTGCGTAAAAATAAAGAGGTACTCGCCATAAATGGTGGGGGAAAATTTGGGAAAGAAATTTGTCTCTGTATCCGTGTTAGTGGTAGTACTAGTCGCTCTTGAACATGACACCCCCCTTCATCATTTGAATTCGGGTTGGGAAATCCATTTGTCTCTCGTATGGCCCTCTGTAAGTCCATATCTTGGGTCATTTTGAGTCAATGATTCCAAGACCATTGTCGTGTCGTTCATATGTTCAAGAGAAGTCCAAACAAGCCCTCTATCGATTCGACCATCTGCAAGTGTTAATTCTTACCATGTCAGCCTTCTCTATGTCAATTTCAAATCATTTTCATACTTTGATCTACCCTAAATCTGTTACTTATTTCGTGTTACTGAAGGGTGATACATCAAGGCCCTCCTGTGACGAGTATTTTCCTATTGACTTCAACTCATCATTCAGGAACAAGACTTAGAAATCATTTAGTACCTTAGAGCCTGTATGCCTCAATGGTAGGTTTCTTCGCTTTCGACAGTGGATTCACATCATTGGTCCCTGATCGAGAGATTTCATCGAGTGTTCAACTTCAACTCATTTATTCACATTCGTTGGATTGTACTAAGGTACCTTGGGAGTCATTGACATCAATGGTGATTTCCCTCGCACTTGTTAACGATTTTCATCAATGACTGGTAATCAAGTGGTTTCTACCATGTTCGACTTCAGCACCTGTAATCGCATGGTTAGATTCATAATTATGGATGATGGGGTTGAAGACCCTGGATATCATCATTTTGGTCCAGGTTGTGATGAAGTATTTATGATTTGTATTTGACACACAAATCCACTTTGTATGTCTCGTGGCTGTGTCTTAATTTAAACTTTCTAATACATAGATCCACAGTGTATTTCCGGTGGCTATGTAGAATCTTGATGACATGGATCCACGGTGTATAATTGGTGGCCATGACTTACATTTATGATTTAAAATCACTTGTAGTCTGAGCATGGGAATGCCTACCTCAGAAATGGTATAATTTTATGCAGATGCTTCACTATTTGCAGGTTTCCGATTGGTGCGCTCGTTCCCGACACACATAAGAATTTTACAAAGTATTTCGACTGTCAGAAGTTCTAGCCTCATACTTTGGGGGGAATTATGTTACACATTATTTTGGTCACTCTGATGATGACCCTACAGGCATGTGTTCATGCTCTCAAGATAATCTTTTACATGAGAAAAATGACTAAGTTCTTCCCCTACAAGGCATATTTTTAGAATGACGCTGTAGGATGACAGTGGTACATAGTGCGAAAATCCTTGATTTCTACAGGCTGCTATATGCCTGGCTCACGAGATTTCTGCATGCTGCTATATAGGCAGGGTGCAACGACGTTTGAAGCTAAGGAAATGAAGAAGTTTCTAGAAGTTTCTAGAAGGAGAATCTTCTAGAATGTGAGGTGGCATCCATATGGTTGTGGTCTTACTGGCTTCTCTGATTTGGTGGGATCATCCTCATATCGGTAACCACTCCACCTCCTCCTATATAGTGATGGGTTTCTCATGGAAAAGGTTAAGCAAGATTGAGCAAAGAATTGCTGAAAGAATAGGCTGAAGACTCTGTGAAGGATCCCGTTACAAATGATACTTATGGCCTCCAGTTTTCCATCAAGCTTTTGTGGACCATCTTCATACAAATTCAGAGCAAGTGTATGTGTGTGTTGGAATAAAGGACCACCTAAAGGGAACTTTCGACATCAAGGCAATTTGGTTGTATCTTCCACTTTTACTTAATATGACACGGTGACATGTTTCTTTCCCATAAAATCATTAGCATTTTATTACATGACTCCTTGATCACATGTTTAGGTTTCCATTGAATCTACAATCATTGCTTTCACCTTGGTTGGTTTGTGTCATTGCAAATCTGATCTCACAAGAGCATCGAAGCGAAGCAGGGACAACATAGATATAAGGAAGCGATATCTAAAGGTATGTCATCCATTTTGTTGACACGAAGATTTAATTTTTCCACTCTTTTAAAAATAAAGCTTCATCGTTTCCTGAGCGATGGAGCCACCCTTAGTCCAAAGTAGAAAGGATTCAAAATCACCCATTCCTTTTCGGGTTTCGAAATTCAGTTCTTCTCGAGGTGTGATCTTCAACTATCCCTTTTTCTCGGTGGCGAAATCCTGAAGCCATTTCAAAACATTAAGAAATATAAAGTAACAAGGGGGAAGAAATGAACGTTACTTTTTCCATTGTTTACCACAAAGCGCTCTTTAATTCGTAATTAATCAAATCCCTAAACACAATTATCTCTCCCTTAGTCTTTCGTGATTCTGTTTTCTCTCTGGTAAAGTGTTTTCAAACTCTTCTCCTTCGAACTCCCGGTCCTCGATTTTCCGAAAAGTAAAAATTAAAAAGTAATTGTCCACTAATCATGATTAACTAAAGTTTTTTAATATGAATGATTAGCGCCTCGCAAATCCCATCGTAATTTCGCGATCCGGGGTTTACTTGTGACATATCCCCTGACGACAGGATCCCCGAAGTTCTGAAATGCGAAATCGCATTTTGCGCCTCGCTAATCCCATCACAATTTCGCAATCTGGGGTTTACTTGTGACATATCCCTTCATGGCAGATTACCCGAAGTTCTGAAATGTGAAATCACGTTTTCTTTAAACAAACCCTAAGATTAAAAGATTCAACTATTTTCAAAACATGATTAATGATGACTAAGCTGCTTTTCACTTTTTTGGAATTAAGGAAGGCAGTGATTTTCGGGTTTTCAGTTTTGAAATTGCCGATATACGACAGTATTAATAACGGGCAAATGCAAACATTTTTGACGTGAATTGGTATCTCTAAGAATATCTTTCAAATTAAAGCAATTATTTTTCATCGATGGTATCAGTACGCTCGCTACAACACAAATTTAGAGATTAATAAAGGTCTTGTGTGTCAAATTTCATTCTTAACCTTTACCATCTGTAGCGAGTCACATTTGTCCAGTTTTATACACTTTTCCCTGTAAACAGGTTTCTGGTCCAGTATAACCACCATGGTACCCAAGAAGGCCACCAAGAAAAATGAGGAAGTTGCAAAGGTCTCGAGTCCAGATGGAGATGTTGTATCTGATACAATACCACATGCCATCGATTCAATAAAATCCTGGAGGCAGATTTTCGAAACTCTCGATTATGAAATTAAGAACTTACCCCATGATGTCAACAACAAACTCCGGGATATAGCAGAGTCTGAACTTCACAAGGTAGCTACACGACCACGACTCCTGACTTACAATGACATGATCAGTTGGGATTTAGAGCGAGCGGACGTGCAGACGAGGAGCATTTTGGACAGCCGAGGGGTCGTCATCGGCTCCTTCAAACCAGAACATATACAAGTAATGTATAAACTGTCTTCCTGTCCCAAATACATTTATAATAAATATTTTGTCAGTGAGTTTCAGAGGAAAGAATGTTTTGAGTCTGACCAAACGTATCTTGACATAATAAAAGACTGGTGGAGAAACAAAGCAAAATTCAGGGCTGACACACATGGTGTTTATGCCACAACGTCTTTAAACGAGTATATGGTTGATGTGGCGATGATGTTATGTAGGATTTTTGGTAAGGAAAGTCCTACCCACTTCCCAGCTGAATGGGTACCTCTTTTGCATGAGGTTGCAGAAGGTTATAGTTTCAATTGGGATAAGATTTTATCCGATAACATAGCGAGAGAGGTTATGGAGTACCAGACTACAAGATCAAAAGGCCAGACAACAACCTTTTATATGTCTACATACATCATGGATTCTATATGCTTCTCAAATCCTTTCCCTTTGATGAATTGGAGTTGGAATCCGACTTACCTGGAGCATATTCTTGAATATCATTCTAAAATTTGGGAAGAAAACACCAAAGATTCATTCTATGAGATTTGTCATTTCATGGTAATACCACTACACCAGATGCGATACGATTGTGCACCCCCCCGCATTTCAGAGTTGGTCATAGGGAGGCTTTGGGCAATTGCTGACTGGTTTATAGAGGATAATTTCTCCTACATCAGAGTTTTTGGATGTTCGATTCCTCCACATGCACTCCCAAAATTCCTCCCCGACAGACCAGTGTGCAGGGAGGTAGCTTATCATATAGTAATAGGTGGAATTGAGATAGAATTAAAGACAACTCAAAAGAAATCTTGGCCTGTTTTTCCCGTTCAGATTGGAAAATTTTCACTTCTCAACTTGGGTCATTCCAAGGTTGAAGCGACAACATTGGAGGGGGTCAAATTGGTAGACCTCGAGCACAGGAAGCAAGATCCTTACCAGTTAGTGGGGAAACACATGGCCCATTGCAATATGAAATCATATGAACATGAGGAGTCCCCTTGGGATGACATGTTCAAAGGGACTAAGACTTATAAAGAGGTGTTAGAATGAGTACATACACTGTCGTCCGACTTGCAAGCTAGTTTTTGAACCTTTCAGAAGCATAGACAGAGTGGTCTGCCCAAAGTACTACAAAGAGAAGCAATCACCCTTCCCCAGGAACAAGAAAATACTCCCCCAGGCTTCGAACAAGAAGCACAGGAGAAGGGCAATCCCGAAAAGGTCCCACAGGATACTGAAAGGCCCCCACAAAATAAAGAGGCCTTACAGACAAAAAAACCAGAGATAGAAGCAGAGAGGAGGTCCGGGATACCTCTCGAGTCCAGTAAGCTTACTCCCCCTTCATCACTTGCTGTTGATGTCAATATGCCTAAGGCAATATAAGGGAAAAGATCTACAGAGCTTGGAAGTCCCATAGCTTCCTTAACCCCCTTACAGTCCACCTTTGGATTCCCACAGACGGGAGCCCTATTTGTGGATGACCTCACCTCTATCTCCATAGATGAGATTCCTCCTTCTGATTATTTTTTTAGCAGAAAGAGGAAGGCTGTCCTGAAACAAGAGATGTATATGAAGGAGGGGAGTATGGTAAAAAAGCATAAAGTCTTGCTAGATGGACAAAATTTGGAGGAGGATTTCACTACAGAGATAGCAGGTTCCATGGGAGCCATGGCAACACAAATTTTTTTTACTGTGGGAAACATGAGAACGAGGATAAAGAAGAGTAATAACATGATAGCTCAATTACAGGATCAGTTAAAGAATGCTGAGAAGAACATCAGAGAAGAGGTGAGTAAAAGCTTGGAGTAGACCAGGGTTGTCGAAAGGCTAGAAATTCAATCACTCAAATCAAGCCTGGACGAAATGAACCAGAGGATACAAGCAAGTCAGGTACATGTTGATCAACAAAAGGAGCATGCAGAACAGTTACAGGCTAAGTTAAATTTGATGGAAGGCCGAGTTATAGATTTAAAGGATTTCCATACCCTCTCGCTGGAAATGCATACAAAGATAAAAGTCGAGCATTAGAGACTGATGTCCAAAATATGGATCATCCATAGTTACTTTCAAGAGGTAAGAAAATCTCTTGATAATATTATTTTACTAGAAAAGGAAGCTAAAGCAGCAAGGAATACTTTCCAGAAAGTGGTTGCATGTTTAGGAAATAAAGAGGTGACGAAAAATCTAAAGCTCTCTGTCACGGAACAAATAAAATGAGACATCATGCTCAAAGTATGGGAAACAACTATATCTGAGAGCAAGAATATAGTCAAAGAAATCAAAGATGATTGTGAGGGAATCTTCGATTATTTGGATAAGCAAGCATTAGGCATTGACAAAAATGACTGCTCCGAGTCACTAGGGAAGATAAACATTGAAAAACAACAGTTGAACTGCAAACAAGGTTTGAAGAAGATTCAGATTGAAATTTTACAATTGAAGGAAATCGATGCCAACCTAATAAACAGATGGTTGGTACAACCCAGTTTAAAATTGCAAGTGATCAAGTTTTCCGACCAAGGTTTTGAAGACCGGTTCCCAAAGGTACAAAGAAAGTTTTATCTATTTGAGACTAAAGATCTTCCAACACCTCCTAGAAACTTTGTCCATTTTCTGGAGAAATATATTGAATGTGTAGCATCAAAGGAGGGAGAGACTTTGACTAAGCAATGAAGTATCGTTTGGAAACTCATACTATTAGAATGATATATAAACAAAAGTTAATCATGCAATGGTTAAGGTTGCAGTTTTGTAACTATTTTTCTCCTAGAAAGTAGGAGATTATTAACCATCAAGTATGGATTACCATTGTATAAATACAGATAATGAAGACTAAAAGAGGGCTTTTTGATCTCTCTGAAAAACATTTTTGACGAAGTAATTTTGAAGAGACTCTAAATTAATAGAAATGCATATTGAAGATTCTAGTCTTGTCACTTCTGAGTTATGTGTTTCCCTGTCATCTCATCTTTCTTATATATGTTTAATTGATGAATGCTTAGCTACAATTTAGTACAACCTCTACTGTGGAAATTATTATTCTTGTTATTTCAAATCATTTACAGTTTTTCCTCTGTATCTGTTATCAATAGATACAAGACCTGTAGATGCTTAGATTTCAACATCATATGCTTCATTAATATTTTTTCTCATTTCAAGTCTTCTGTTACAATGTGAGATTCTTCTGAAATTGATGCCTCACTTTGCTAATAGCTTTATGTTTTTCTCCATATCATGCATGTTTCTTTTCTTTAAAATTTAAATCAGATACAAGAAAAGGCCTACAATTTGATCATACTATTTATTTGTGTTTTGACATCATTCTCGTTACATTGTGGAATAGAGATAATCAACCTAAAAAGAAAACACAAAACTTTATCCTCCTTTACTTTCTTCCTTCATGACAGTACCAGTTGCAAGGCAGCCTAACATCGATCCCAGTCTCTCGGATCAAACCAAAATTGCTCTAAATTTATTTAACATGATTTTACAAACAACAAATAACTAGGTTGACTTAGAACGTTCATGGGCAACAATTGAGAGAGATACCAGTATCCAGGAAAACTGGGAATTTCAACAGAGACAGTGGAGAAACCGATAATAGCCTTTACCTTTTTATCAATATTTTTTATTTTCTTAGCTCCCTCTATTTTTTCAGATGCCTTGACAGTATACTTTAAAGCCTTAAAGTATAAACTCAGAAACAACATCTTTTGGCGCCGCTGCCGGGGACGGAGAAACAAAGTTTTTTCTCTGGGGAGAATGACATTGATGCTTTCTTTCTTTGATAGTGAACACAGTTTGAAAACCTTCTAAGGCTACCTTTGTCTTTCACTTGGCGACTCCACATTATTTAAGCTGGCTCTTAATCAGAAAAACACCAGAAAGAATCCAGACAACAAGAAGATTTCACCTTTTTCGGACCTCGAAAAAATTCTAAAATCAAGAAGATACTTCTGCCATATTGTCTCATCCACAAATACAAATTTTCGACCTAAGTTTACACAGTTTGACTCAGAAGATCAATGCGGTGAATCAAGTATTCCACCCCTTTATGGGAAATACCCCGTTGATAAAGTCACACCACCTGAATCAGATCTGGTTCTTTTGGTCTTTGAGACCGAGGCTTTCTCAACCTTTTCCCACACCGATAGAAAACAAAGAGCTACCTCACTTCCTGTATCGACTCATTCTCCCTCCCTTCTCGAAGTTCATCTTCCTACATCTCAAAACTCAAACAATTATCCTATATATCTTGACTCAACTTCTATTGATTCTCCTGTATTCTGACCCTGTGGTTCTGAAGGAACCAATCCACATTCCCCAAGCTCTTCTTTCTCAAGTTTTTTCCCCTTCGATAATCAGTTTCTTGAAACCCGTCCTTACAACCCCCATACTTTAACCATTAACTCCACAATGGCTGCGACCGGAGGAGGTGAGGTTGGAGGTGCTGCTGCGGGTGGTCAAGGAGGAGGAGCGGGCGACCAAGCACCACCTCTTCGAATATTTTCAAAAGTTGTTGCAAGATACGCCCCTCTGGTTCTACCGGTCTCTCTCCATGATTTACCATAAAATTACATGAAAAACCTGCCTAAGTTCACAGGAGAAGGCGACTTGACAGCAGCCGAACACATAAACATAAATTTTTTCAATCAATTCGCTGACATTCTTGGATTGGAACATGAAGATGTTTACTCCAGACTCTTGGTTCAAAATTTTGAAGGGCAAGTAAGAACCTAGTTTCGAGGCCTAGCCGCCGGATCTATACCGTCATATGATGAACTTGAAAACGCTTTTATCAGATAATGGGGTGAATGGAAAGACCATATTTATTATCTGACTGAATTTGGAGCTCTTCGAAAGAAAAACTCTGAATCATTCCTCGAGTTTACACAACGGTTTAACAAATTGTACAATAAGATCCCAACCGAGGTCAAGCCCTCACAACCTGCAGCGAAAGTGACTTTCACTTGAGCTTTTGACCCTGACTTCGCCCTGTTATTAAGGGAGAGAAGATCAATAGATCTTACCAAGATGCAAGATGATGCCCTCGAAATCGAATCTAATATGATGGCATCAAGAAAGATGAAAGCTAAATTCGATATGGGAAACAAATAAATCAAGAGATACAGGGAGCAAGGAACACCCTCTGGATCAGGAAGATCTTCAGAGAACAAAATGGACGATATGGCAAGAATCATCAAAGAACTGTCAAACAAAATATCGAGAATGGAACTAGAACAAGATAAGAATGAACATTACCCTAGAAAGGAGTTCATAAAGAACCCTAACCCTCAAAACCACCAAAAACAAATTAAGAATGAAGATCAAAAGATCCAAACTCCTTTTAAACGTGAAAACTTTGTAGGAGGACAAGACTTGGAGGATTTCGAGGAGTTAGAAGAGGATATGAACAATCTTGGCGATGACTGCCTACAACCTTACATAAAAAGACACGATTATGAAAAGTCTTTGACTACAGAGTATGGGACCGAGAGTAGCAAGAAAGACAATGTTTCAAAATATTTGACCTATCAGGGAATAACGGATGGGATAATGGCTGAACTTCACCAGAAATACAACCTGAGACCTAGAAACAGGATTTCCGTAATCGTTCTAGTTAAAAAAATACTGTCGAGGTCTGAAATTGATGAACCAGTTTCAAAAAGCACTGAGAAACAGACTGAAGGGACTAAGGCCGCTAACATCCAGTTTACTAAAAGAAAGACAGCGGAAACGCCACCCTTTAGCATGCAAAAACTAGATACCCCTGTTACCGAAACAAAGGCCCCTCAGCCAAGGAAAACTGAAAGGAAAGGGTCGGAGGTTTAAATCATGGGAATCGACAAAACCATTGGAAGTTTCAACCTAGAAAATGAAATCAACAAGATCAAAATTCCTATTCCTCTTGTAGAACTGGATAAAAACCCGATATACCGAAAACAAATTGCTAAAATGATTAATTTTTCAAAAAATGAAAGTCAGGCCAATGTTATAAACTTAGAGGATGAAAAACCTAACATAATTTTTGGCCCACACTTCAAAGGTGCCAAAGAAACTGTTGCCCTTTTATACATTACTTTGACCATTCTCGACCATCTGCTCCATAACTGCATGTTAGATTCTGGGGCATCTCACAATGTGATGCCTAAAGAAATCATGGATAGACTCGGCCTTGAAATCACCAGGCCTTATGGAGATTTATATTTTTTCGATTCGAGAAAAGTCAAGTGTATAGGTATGATAAAGGACTTAGTTGTAAACCTTTCACAAGTACCTTCAAAAAGTGTTTTAATGGATGTAGTTGTCGTAGATATACCCCCAAAATATGGCATGCTCTTGTCCCGATCTTGGGGTGCCAAACTTGGAGGTTCCCTTCAACTTGATATGACGTACACAACAATTCTAGTTTTCAGGGGGCAGTTCACGCGGCTGTACAAGGAAACCAGGTTACCATTTATGGTCAGTGATCCTCTCAACCCAAACAATTATCCTGTATATATTACTGATCAGGATTTAGGTAGTTGTATATTATCTATAGATGATGATGTGGATGCGTGTAAAAAAAATAAAAATATATAAAAAATCTCTCTCTAAGAACAACCATATGTATAGCAGCTTGCCTAAACCCCTTTACCCTCCTCCTTGGCCACAATAAAGCCTTTTATTGCCTGATCATAGACGCCTAATCAATGAAATTTTCTAACAACGAAGGGGTCTCGCTTTAGTCATTGGAAACTCTCAAACATATTTTCAAGAAAGAGAGCAGGTTGCGTTTTTCGTTTTTTGACTTTGGATGGATTGTAAACATGTCTAGGTTAATCCTAATATTATTAGTTATCCTAACAGGAATAACTGATCAGTTTTTCTCAAGGAAGTTCCCTACACTAAAGGTCAAAAAGTTTTCATTAAGAAGTCCTCTGAAAGCCTTGATTTTTGAAGGTAGGTGAGAAGATTGACTTAGAGTGATTTAAATGAGTTTACAGACTTTGATCCTTTTTCGAACATATATCTTCTCAAATGTATTGCATACTCATTGATTGCCCCCACTTCAGATCTTAAAGAAAAAAAATAAAAATTATACAGACAGATGGTGAAAGGAAATTCAATATTGATTGCCCCCATCTAGTTCAAAGAGATGAAGAAAGGAAATTCATACTTATTGATTGCCCTCATCTCAGCATTTAAATGCTTGCGAAAAATGAAGTGGTGAATGGAAATTCAATGTGGGAAGTCGGATAACTTCACCGAGGTACTGAACATGCTCGATGGCAGTGAAGCAATATCCTCATATCTGATAAAAGCTGTTATACGTGAGTTAAAAGATACTTTGGTAATTTCTCTTCTTTTCAGATGGATTCTATCATAGGTTTCTAAGATCTCCTTATCGGACACAACGTAAATACTTGCCTTGATGCAAAAAGAATCACGAAAAGCCTGATAAGATTGATTAATTGGGTTTTGATTATCTTACACAGTTTTGAGGTCAGCTTTAGGATAAGAAATCTATTGAAAACCTGGCTCAGGATAGTCAGAATTTTTGTTTTTGTAGAGTTTTCAAGGTTGACGTTGAGACCCTAATCTTGTTCATTTTTTTCTCCTTATTTGTCTCATAGAGCCAAATCTTTGACATCATTACCCAATGAAGGCACTTGGTCTACATGTTCTTATCGTCCCACAAGGAGACGAGATCCCTAGATGGAGCCTAATGTTGACACGAAGATTTAATTTTTCCACCCTTTTAAAAATGAAGCTTCATCTTTTCCTGAGCCATGGAGCCACCCTTAGTCCAAAGTAGAATGGAGTCAGAATCACCCGTTCCTTTTTGGGTTTCAAAATTTGGTTCTTCTTGAGGTGTGATCTTCAACTATCCCTTTTTCCCGACGCCGAAATCCCGAAGCCATTTCAAAATATTAAGAAATATGAAGTAAAAAGGGGGAAGAAATGAACGTTACTTTTTCCATTGTTTACCACAAATCACTCTTTAATTCGTAATTAATCGAATCCCTAAACACAATTATCTCTCCCTTAGTCTTTCGCAATTTAGTTTTCTCTTTGCTAAAGTGTTTTCAAACTCTTCTCCTTCGAACTCCCGGTCCTCGATTTTCCGAAAAGTAAAAATTAAAAAGTAATTGTCCACTAATTATGATTAATTAAAGTTTTTTAATACGGATGATTAACGCCTCGCTAATCCCATCGTAATTTCACGATCCAGGGTTTACTTGTGACATATCCCCTGACGGCAGGATCCCCGAAGTTCCGAAATGCGAAAGCGCGTTTTGTGCCTCGCTAATTCCATCAGAATTTTGCGATCCGGGGTTTACTTGTGACATATCCCCTAACGGCAGATTCCCCGAAGTTCTGAAATTCAAAATCATGTTTTCTTTAAACAAACCCTAAGATTAAAAGATTAAACTGTTTCAAAACATGATTAATGATGACTAAGCTTCTTTTTTCTTTTCGGGAATTAAGGAAGGCAGTTATTTTCGGGTTTTCAGTTTCGAAATCGCCGATAAACAACAATATTAATAACGGGTAAATGCAAATATTTTTGACATGAATTCGTATCTCTAAGCATATCTTTCAAATTAAACCATTTATTTTTCATCGATGGTATCAGTACGCTCGCTACAACACAAATTTAGAGATTAATAAAGGTGTTGTGTGTCGAAGTTCATTCTTAACCTTTACCATCTGTAGCGAGTCACATTTGTCCAGTTTTATACACTTTTCCCTGTAAATAGGTTTCTGGTCCAATATAACCACGATGGTGCCCAAGAAGGCCATCAAGAAAAATGAGGAAGTTGCAGAGGTATCGAGTCCAGACATAGATGTTGTATCTGATACAATACCACATGCCATCGATTCCATAAAATCCTGGAGGAAGATTTTCGAAACTCTCGATTATGAAATTAAGAACTTCCCCCATGATGTCGACAACAAACTCCGGGATATAGCAGAGTCTGAACTTCACAAGGTGGCTACACGATCGCGACTCCTGACTTACAACGACATGATTAGTTGGGCTTTAGAGTGAGCGGACGTGCAGATGAGGAGCATTCTCGACAGCCGAGGGGTCGTCATTGGCTCCTTCAGACCAAAACATATACAAGTAATGTATAAACTGTCTTCCTGTCCCAAATACATTTATAATAAAGATTTCGTTAGTGAGTTTCATAGGAAAGAATGTTTTGAGTCAGACCAAATGTATCCTGACATAATAAAAGACTGGTGGAGAAACAAAGCAAAATTCAGGGCCGACACACATGGTGTTTACGCCACAACGTCTTTAAATGAGTATATGGTTTATGTGGTGATGATATTATGTAGGATTTTTGGTAAGGAAAGTCCTACCCACTTCCTAGCTGAATGGGTACCTCTTTTGCATGAGGCCGCAGAAGGTTGCAACTTCAATTGGGATAAGATTTTATCCGATAACATAGCGAGAGAGGTTATGGAGTACCAGACTGCAAGATCAAAAGGCCAAACAACAACCTTTTATATGTCCGCATACATCACGGGTGCTATATTCTTCTCAACTCCTTTCCCTTTGATGAGTTGGAGTTGGAATCCGACTTATCCGGAGCCTATTCATGAATATCATTCTAAACTTTGGGAAGAAAACACCAAAGATTCATTCAATGAGATTTGTCATTTCGTGGTAATACCACTACACCAGATGCTATGCGACTGTGCACCCCCCCGCATTTCAGATTTGGTCATAGGGGGCCTTTGGGCAATTGTTGACTGGTTTATAGAGGATAATTTCTTCTACATCATAGTTTTCGGATGTTCGATTCCTCCACATGCACTCCCAAAATTCCTCCCTGATAGACTAGTGTGCAGGGAGGTAGCTTATCAAATAGTAACGGGTGGAATCAGGATAGAATTAAAGACAACTCAAAATAAATCTTGGCTTGTTTTTCCCGTTCAGATTGGAAAATTTTCACTTCTCAACTTGGGTCATTCCAAGGTTGCAGCGACATCATTGGAGGGGGTAAAATTGGTAGACCTCGAGCACAGGAAGCATGATCCTTACCAGTTAGTGGGGAAAAACATGGCCCACTACAATATGAAAGCATATGAACATGAGGAGTCCCCTTGGGATGACATGTTCAAAGGGACTAAGACTTATAGAGAGGTGTTAGAATGAGTACAGACACTGTTGTCCGACTTGCAAGCTAATTTTCGAACCTTTCAGAAGCATAGACAAAGTGGTCTGCCCAAAGTACTGCAAGGAGAAGTAATCACCCTTCCCCAAGAACAAGAAAATACTCCCCCAGAATTCGAATAGGAAGCACAGGAGAAGGGTAATCCCGAAAAGGTCCCACAAGACACTGAAAGGCCCCCACAAAATAAAGAGGCCTTACAGATGAAAAAACCAGAGACAGAAGCAGAGAGGAGGTCCGGGATACCTCTCAAGTCCAGTAAGATTAATCCCCCTTCATCACCTGCTGTTGATGTCAATATGCCTAAGGAAATAGAAGGGAAAGGATCTACAGAGATAGGAAGTCCCATAGCTTCCTTAACCCCCTTACAGTCCACCTTTGGATTCCCACAGACATGAGCCCTATTTGTTGATGACCTCACCTCTATCTCCATAGATGAGATTCCTCCTTCTGATTATTTTTTCAGTAGAAAGAGGAAGGTTGTCCTGAAACAAGAGATGTATATGAAGGAGGGGAGTATGGTAAAAAAACATAAAGTCTTGCTAGATGGACATAATTTGGAGGAGGAGGATTTCTCTACAGAGATAGCAGGTTCCATGGGAGCCATGGCAACAACAAACTTTTTTACCGTGGGAAACATGAGAATGAGGATAAAGAAGTGTAATAACATTATAGCTCAATTACAGGATCAGTTAAAGAATGATGAGAAGAACATCAGAGAAGAGGTGAGTAAAAGCTTGGAGCAGAGGCTAGAAATTCAATCACTCAAATCAAGCCTAGACGAAATGAACCAGAGGATACAAACAAGTCATGTGCAGGTTGCTCAGCAAAAGGAGCATGCAGAACAGTTACAGGCTAAGTTAAATTTGATGGAAGGCCGGGTTATAGATTTAAAGGATTTCTAGACCCTCTCGCTGGAAACACATACAAATATAGAAGCCGAGCAATAGAGACTGATCTCCTAAATAGGGATCATCTAGAATTACTTTCAAGAGGTAAGAAAATCTCTTGATAATATTATTTTACTAGAAAAGGAAGCTAAAGCAGCAAGGAATCTCATCTTTCTTATATATGTTTAATTGATGAATGCTTAGTTACAATTTAGTACAACCTCTACTATGGAAATTATTATTCTTGTTATTTCAAATCATTTACAGTTTTTCCTCTGTATCCGTTATCAACAGATACAAGACCTGTAGATGCTTAGATTTCAACATCATATGCTTCATTAATATTTTTTCTCATTTCATAGTCTTCTGTTACAATGTGATATTCCTTTGAAATTGATGCCTCACTTTGCTAATAGCTTTATGTTTTTCTCCATATTATGCATGTTTATTTTCTTTAAAATTTACCTAACTTACAAGACAAGGCCTACAATTTGATCATACTATTTATTTGTGTTTTGACATCATTCTCTGTACATTGTGGAATAGAGATATTCATCCTAAAAAGAAAACACAGAACTTTATCCTCCTTTACTTTCTTCCTTCATGACAGTACTAGTTGCAAGGTAGCCTAACATCGAGCCCGGTCTCTTGGATCAAACCAACATTGCTCTAAATTTATTTAACACGATTTTACAAACAACAAATAACCAGGTTGACTTAGAACGTTCATGGGCAGCAATTGAGAAAGATATCAATATCCAGGAAAACTGGGAATTTCAACAGAGACAGTTGAGAAACCGACAATAGCCTTTACCTTTTTATCAGTGTTTTTTCTTTTCTTATCTCCCTCTGTTTTTTCAGATGCCTTGACAGTATACTTTAAAGCCTTAAAGTATAAACTCAGGAACAACACATTCCTTCTTTGATAGTAAATTCAATGATAACAACTTAGGGAAAGCGTCATGTCTTGTCTTGTTTTGTTCTAGATCCAGGTGGATCTAGGGAGATTAGTTTATGTCTGCATTCATCGATTTATCCAATAACACAAAGAACAGTCTGAACCACATGGGTTTGAACTTGCATGCCCCCACGATATCTTTGTCTTGATCATAGACCATGACAAGATCGCCATCGGAGAAAATCTGAGGACGAACGAACCGATCATACTGACACTTGAATCGTTGCTTATGAGCCTCATTGGCTGATGCTGCGTCACGACGCTGCTCATCGAGTTGCTCAAGATATAGTAGGCGTTACTCAAGCGGTGAAGTGTTCGACAGTAATTACAGTACCAAATTTAAAGAAGGAACCTGACACTCAATAGTTAAGACTGCTTCCAACCCATATACGAGTTGACAAGGTGAGAAACCAGTGGCAGTATTCACAGACGTTCGATAGGCCCACAACGCTGAGTACAACATCAAATGCCAATTTGACTTGGCATAATTGATCATCCTCTGAAGAATAGTATTGAGAGACTTATTCACAGCTTCAACTTGACCATTCGCTTGTGGGTAATAAGGTGACATATGTTCTTTCCTAAAACGAAGCTTTGACGATAACTCAATCATCATTTTGTTTTGGAAGTGATTGCCATGGTCAGTGACAATATCCTTCGGGATGTCGAACCTTGCTACTATCTGGTTAAAAATGAAAAGAGCCAATGTTTCTACATCATTGGATATATCTATTGGAATCATTGTAGTGACACTAGCCAAATTATCCTCGGCATAAACTGCGTGCATAGCCAGAGGATTGATATGACAAGCGTTATCTCCATTCACAGTCGAAACAAATTTTCCTGCCTCTATTCTCCTTAACTCAGGAAGGAAGTAGGATCTATGATGTAGATCATCCTAAGGTCTATAAGGACCAGTCAATGCCTCGATAATCATCTCGTCAGAGGGAAAGACCAGGTCTAAAGGATCTTCAGTGGTAAGAGAACCTTGAGCCAAAATAGGCTCGAGAATTGGATCTAACTCCTATGGGGGAGTCAGATCAGGGTTAGCCAAAGTTTGTTGGAAAATGTTGTATGCAACCTCAACTATGGAAAAGGGCATGGCCACGCTAGGATGCCCTGTCCCTTCCATCGAAGCCGATGGGGAAGGTAGAGTCAATGGATTGTTAAAGTAACTTGTTCGAAACGACGACACTTGTAGAATTGCAACCCTAGGCTGGTTGAGGACAACCGATATAACCTTGACATCACCAGAAGGCGGTGGGTAATCAAAAGTTCCCATCAACGACGGAAACAAACCAACACCTAAGTGGATAGTGATGGGATGCAGACTATCAATCATTGGGACCATGGAAGCCCCCGACAAAGGGTTAGGATGAGAGAAGGCCAGTTGGTCAATGGTCACTATCCGACCCTTGTGTGGAAAACATAAGACCCAAAAAACCATCCTAACCACTGCATGCATCACATAAGTCCAATTCCTTCCTAACTATAGGTTGTATTCGAGAGGCGCATCGACCAATTCAACTTCGACGCACATGATGTTTCCTCCCAACTGCATGGGGAAAGAATGAATGATTCCATGTGGTCTGAACGACTGACCGTCAAACGACGTAAGCAACGTAGGCGACAGAGACAAATTGGGTTTGCCAATGGCCTTCCAACATGCCAACGACATCATGCAAGTCGAGGCACCCTCGTCAACCACTGTATGAAAAATATTCCGATTAAAAATTTTTGTGGTATAATCCACTACTATCCGAAATGCAACGTGGTAAGGAAGACAGGGTTTTAAGTCGGTTGTATAAAAAACGATCGCTCCTGGTTTGCAAGTCTACCAATCCCAAGGCGGATAAAAGATCTTTTCTCTACGAAGGGAAACTCTAGAGGACTTCCAAAGCATACATCATGCATGGGGTCTATGCCAGATCTTCCACAATGGAGTAGTTCTAGGTGGCCCTCGCGTTTGGATTATGAGAAGCATTTTTAAACACACCTTTTGGGATGTGAGTCATTGTTTCTCCTGTCGTCTTCTCAATCTAGAGAGGAGTCAATGGGTTCATGGCTTCTTTGCCTTTTTCGACAGATTACGACATTCTGTAATATCGGGCCTTGGTTGCTATATTAGCCTCGATATTTATCATCTTAATATTCACGCCCAAGTTATTATTGTTAGTCACGGTGGATCCATGATTGCCCCCTACGCACTTGAAGTTGTTGAAGCTTGAGCCATCATTTTCCCATGTGGAAATGGGTTTGTCAACAACACAGGCTGTTGTTGCACCACTATCTTCCAAGCTTCTGTGAGTCGAGGGAACATATGAGTCAGGTTTTCTTCCGTGCAAAGATTACATAGATACTTCAACTTCCTCTTCTCCATTTTGGCCTCGCCAACATTGTTGGTACCCTTTTTGTCCCCTTTAACCTTCTTGTTATGTTGTTTCTTCTTTCCCTCAGGATGCTAATTGGACTTAGTGTTTGTCGACTACACACTGTGTATGTCCGATGTTTGGGTAGGGGGAACAACCAAACTCGAGGTCTGGCTGGCCATAGTCTGTTGTATTGATAATTGTTGCAATTGATTTGACAACAAATCGGTGGACTTTCCTTGCACTGAGAGAACAATACCATCGACATGGGGTCTATACTTTTGCTTCACCTTATCGATAATAGACCACGACGCATATGGAAAAATTTCATAGAGCATGCCAGACCGAGAGTAGATCAGTTCAATCTATTGCGCTCTCATAATCACCTCCTCCTCTGAAAACACTCCAGAATTTGCTACATCCTTGGATATGCAAGGCACCAAAGACTTTAGGAACCACTCCATCAATAAATAAAGAGGGACCTGGACCTTAATCATGCTCTTTCGACACCGCCATTCTCGGATATGATCGGAGATGTGGTCGGCCTTGGTTTTCTCAAAGTTGGCCAGCAATTCGGTGCCGACATCGTATCTCACAGGTAACTGGAAATGGTTCAAGAAGACCATCGCCAAGTCATTGCAGTAAAAATATGTCAAGCAGTCGAGCTCAATATACCTATAAGAGTGCGTTGAAAAAGGTGTAACTGAACTGAGTCGTCTCACAATGAGTTTGACGAGCAACATAAATGGAAAGTTGTCACATGATCACCTGGATCTTCGCCAGGCTTGCCTTCAAATTTCATAATATCTAAGGCCAACTTCATGAAAAATTGGGTCGTTGAGTAATCTCGACAAGACTAGCAGATGTCGCATTGCTACAAATGGTATTTTAGGTTGAGTACTATGTATAGGAAAAGAGGGTCTTGGAGTTTTAATGGCACCAGGTTGCGAGGAAAATTTGGATTGTTGGCCAGAGTTTTGGTATAAACATATGGAAACTACGTCTATTGGGGTATCATCGACTGACTCCCGTAATTGGATGACATAGCTTATGCGGAGATTGCTCCCTACATTGTGTTCTAAGGATTTTGGAAGCAGATGCCCCCAGCCGATCCGAAAGTCATAGGTACAGAGCCATGCTTGGGGTTCCATTGAGCATGGAAGGGGTTGCCCCTGACCGACATCCCTTGCAAGGGAACTGATCTCACCAAGGATTCCAAAGACCCTGTGAGGAGAAAACTCCAGTCGTCACTCCCTGTGAAGGAATAATACCCTGCACGGGGTTCTATTTCCCAAAACTAGGGTTGCCCCTAGCCGAAGAAAAAACATTGTTCCCAAACGCGTTGAACAAAGAGAACTACATAGATCCCACCAGTGTTGTGTAAGACGAAGGTCCTAAACTGCTTGCTCCAAATAATCTATTTATAACATTCAACCCAATTGGTTGCTGGAAAGCACAACCGAGCGAGGGGGACATAGGAGGTATATGACCCCTACCGTAAGGGATAACATTAAAGGGGACCAAAGCACCCCCAATTGACCCTTGCATGGGAGTGTTTGAGCTCCCTGACCCCAAACCCATGGTCTGTAACGTGGAGTAAGTAAGAACCGAGATCGAATAAAAGCCAGGCATGCCATATGAGAATGGAGGGCCCGTCACACTCTGAGTAAACAGAGCAGTGGTTACCGCCGATGATGGTATCAGACCACGACCCGAAGTAGAGGGAGTTGAGATCAGTGTGGTATGGATTGGCAAAGGTGGTAGAGGAGGCAGGATGCCCTTGTGGTAGTAGTCGAAATGGGAGTATGAGGACACTTGGACGAAGTTGCAACAATCACTTCCATTGCCACTTGTAAGACTAGCTGGCGCTTAGAGGGTGTCACCTCAGGAGGGACAACTTGAACTAAGATCGACGTCGAAAAGTCAGTAATCGAAGGGCTGGCTGGCCTGAGAGATTCTGCCTCAAGGTCAGAAATGGTAGGTTCCTCTAGAGTCGAATAGTCTCCTCGCGGAGTAGGCTTAGGCACATTTTCCTGCGGCTAGGTCACTTCGAACGACCCTTGTTGGTCAAGTCTTCACCGTAATAGTGGCAGAGGTGGCTCCAATGTAACTGAAAATAGGACCTAAAGCCTTCGCGATCGACGGGACTGTTGATCTTCCATCTTGTGAAATGATCAACTGACACAATAAGGCTTAACTAGTGTTTAAACACCAAACACACACTAAAAATTTCCTAAAATACAAATGAAGTAGTCGACTATCTTGTAAGAAGGACATTTACACCAATCAACACTAGAGAAACTAACTAGTGCAAGTGCAACTCGAACATGGAAGCACCCTCCGGGTATACTCTGCAAAGCGTGACTAGACATCTTCCCTAGGTACCACGGTATACCCCCGCAGTCACCCGTGTAAGTCCCTAGAATATGGGCAACTAAGTTTCTATCTTGCAGTCAATCACCAGGCGGGTACAGTTGACAGTTGTGCAGATCACAATGAGCAGGATAATAAGTTCAAAGCCTACCAAGGGTATTGAAATAAAATGGTCCGGAAGAAAATAGAGGATCTCAAAAAAATTCGATGTTAACAAAACTCCGTAGGCAAATGCAGTCGGTATTACTCCCAAGACATAGCCTCAATATGTGTTCCCCACTACGTTCAGTCCATCTTTGGAAGGGTTATCTTCGCTTCCTTTCCTCATGCGACCTCATGTTTATCCCCTATGTTATAGGGGGGTCCCTGATAAATTTTATGACACTGGACTTAAGCACTCCCTAACTCAGACTCCAATGTTTGATTTAACGGCCTTGAAGAGTTTCCTCTCCAACCTAATTCATGGCCCTAACCCTAAGCTAGTTTGTTGACCCTACAAACAAAAAGTCTAGTGTATTTTAGATTAAGCATTCTTTTTAGAGGCTTGATTTACTCATAAGGTATGGTGGTGAAACTAATGGTGTTATAAGAGATGAAAATACGAGAACATTAAAACACTTGAAAGAAAAATTACTTCAAATTTAAAAAACAAAGCTTTGTAACTAACTCTTTGTAAACACAACTTTTCTTAACTAACTTTTCAAGATCTTGTAAAGAAAACCTAAAACCTACTTTTGTTTGACTACAAGCTACTTATGTTTCAAGAAATCAAGAAAAAACTTGAAAAACAAACTCTTTTTCCTTTTTGAAAATAACCAATTCTAACTACTTTACCAAACTGAAAAGAAAATACTTTTTTTTTTAAATTGCCTTAAAGAGAAAAACTAAAGTAAATCTTTTTCTTTTTTCAAAGCAAGTAAAAAAGGATAAAAAGATTGAAACAAGACTGGAAAAAAACCTTTAGCCCACTGTCGATCAAAGGGATTCAATCAAGAAACCAAGAAGGTAGATTTACAATTCAACAACTTGCTTAAAACCCTTTTAAAAGGTAAACACAAGAAAACCAAGAAAACAAGTAAACTAAAATCTATACCGAGGATATGGCTGTAAACAAAGAATCTGGACTAATCCAGGAAAACCCTGAGAAGTGTGATCTTCAATTAGGAAAGAGGCAAACTCCCTATTTTTCCAATTTTTTCCTGAAATAGAGACGTAGGCTGTTGAATCAGCATCCTGCGTATGTACGTGGGTTGTTTACTGAGAAGAGCGTGTATGTACGTGGGATATTTTCTGAGCAGAGCGCATATGTATGCGAGAGTTTTACCGAGTAGAGCGCGTATTCACACATGATGTTTACTGATCAGAGCGCGTATGTACGCGGGTTGACCCAAGACAAGGCACACACACCTCTGTATCTCTTCAAAAATAAAATATCAGGTAGTCTTACAGGGCAGGGACAACTGGTACTGCACCTTGAAGGTGACCAAAATCCTTTGACCGACTCAAAAAACTCGAAAGAAACTTGAAATGAAAACAAACCAATCAAACAACCCAAAATCCCTTAAAAATCCCTAGAGGATTCCCTAGTATGGTCACCAGTTTTGCTAGCGGGAAAACCCCTCCTTTAACTACACCAGGGTTTAAGATGTAGACATAGCGAATAATCATCTAAAAGCTAATCAATTTTCTGTTCTACCCCAAACATACCAAAACTAATGTAAATAAAGCAAAGAGAGAAGAGATCGGGTAACTATACCTTTGATCCCACGTCTGGTGATGATCTCCTCGTGCTTGGATGTTCCATTGACTGAAAGTCTCCTCCCAAGGCTGACCCGCATCCAAAGATAGGCAAACAAGGAACTACAAGCATGCTATTCTATACATAAGTTAGGGTTAGATGTTAGATGCTAAGTATAAATCCATAAAAATACTCAAGACACCATCATTTGGGATAGGAAAATGTAATTCTTTTATTCATAATACAAAGATTATACCTTACAATCTAAGTTGGCCACTGTTTCGTGAACTTGGTCTGGGCTCCTCTTTACCATGCTCCAAGTGAACCTTGTATGAACTTCTTCTCTCAGCCTTCTGATCACTTCTATGGAAGGGAATGGGTTAAATGGAGAAAGAAGGGGATGATGAGGGAATGCTGAGACCATTTCTCACAAAAGGCAACAATATATTGGGTAACGCAGGGAAGTGAAATCGGGCATAGTTTTACTGTTCTTATGATTAGATTGGAAATGAGACCCCACCACCTCCTTTTATATGCCAAAAGGATGGTTATTTGGTTGGGTGACGGGCTATAGCAGGTGGATTAGTTGGGAAACCTCCAATAGCCCGTGAATTTCAACGAATTCCTTGCAACTTTTTATTTTTTTCAACTTTTGCAAGCATACACGGGCTATAATGGTGAAACATGCATATACACGCGAGTTGTAGTGGTGTAACAAGCATATGTACGTGGGCTATAATGGTACAGGGCATGTACATCTTCCAAAAAATGGTTTTTTAAGAAGAGCTTCTCAATAGTGCTTTGACAAAATATGCAAGTAAGAGGGCCAAGGCCATGCATGCATAAGTAGGGAATTTTAGGGTTATAACACTCGGGTCAAGTCACTCTAATTGTTTCATTCAATCTACACTTGTATACACCATCATGAATTTCACCACCCTCGACAAAAAATATTTGGAAGGCCTAGGTTTTTCATCCAGATTGAATAAAGTTATGTTAGAGCCAAATAAGTGTCATTTAATCATTTTTTGCATATCAATATTCTTTGGTAAAATATTTGCACAATTCATGCACTTCTTGCATCAATGCTTAGTTAATTTTAAAATCTTGAGACTAGGTCACTATTATGAGCCTTAATCACCCTCAATGATCTTTTAGGATCTATGGTCTTCCACCATAGCTCATCTCATCATCTAGTCATACTACTCCCAAACATATAGCTAGATCCCTTTTGGTAGGCATATGAGGAAGATTAAGAGGAATTGGAGGGAACACTTGACCAATCCTCATATCGATGGACCCCCTCTGTTTAAAATATTATCATTCATGGAAATTTTGAATCTCTGAAACCATTCAAAATTGGTTAATGACCTTGGCCTTCATGATGCAACTTGGCCACCCATCCTTACCAAGTTGTCCTCAAACATTCTCAAATTCGAACAAAAAATTGGGGATGATCCATCCAACCATGCAATGACATTTCATTTATGGTGTTCCTCCAATAGCATCACAAAATACCTGATATGACATGGGCTCTTTTAATGAACCCTCACTAGGCTCACCTCCAAATGGTATTTTGAATTGCTCTAAGTCAATCATGCCACCTTTGTGCATCCATTGCAACATTTTTCTTAACCTTCTTCCAATTACCAATCCATCGTGATACAAGAGTTGAATTACTCACCTATTGTTACCAGACTATTTCCATCAATATCATAGATCAGATCCATAAGTGGTGTTGATGACACAACCTGTGCAAAATTGAACTTGAGGACCCAATTCTCATGGATTAGTTCTTAAAGTCTCTTCTCCTTTCCATTGCAAAAGGTGCCACAACTATGCCCCAAATTGAAGAGGAATCCATTTAAAATTTCAATAGTATGACCTTATATATGCCCAACCATAGTATTTTCATACCCTCATCCTAGATTCCCCTTGAAATCCTTATCATGAATCATAAATATTGGGGGCACCACACCACTAATAATATTATTGGGCCAAAGGATTGCATGGCTAATTAGTTCGAACATAGGCCTATTAACTACAATACAAATCTCTATGGAAATCATTATAGATGAGTAAGCACATCCTCGGTGAACCTATTATACCTCAAGGTTATTCACATCCACTTTGTATTGAACAACAAGGGGTTAGTATGTCATACCCTGCCCCCCTTAGTGCTTACAAATTCCTCCCTCCTAATAACTAGTATAAATTCTACCCTCAAGGCATGCCACAAGCACCTCCATCTTATTAGGGACCCTTAGTCCCTTGTGATACGACTCCCCCAACTGACATTAACGTGGTGCAACCTTTTTCTTCCCAATCAACCCAAATGTCCGACCAACCCTATGTAATAACCCAAAGTTCTGAGAAATATGTTCCCCTAACAAAACTCAGTGGATAATGATTAAGAATATCCAACCCCCTCCTCTTATAACCCATCTCCCAATGGTGATATATATAAACAATTCATTTACATGCATGCGTCGAATGACATACACCTCCAAATGTGCTCTTACCATATAGATTATCCAACCTTGAATCCAATGAAACAAGAAAAAACACAACCATCATCTAATGGTGACTTATAGATACCTCCACCCAATGTTGATCCTAACCCTCATGTAACTAAAACACCCTTGAAGTGAATGGTGCACAACCCACACACAATTATGGCCCACAATCATAGTATTGTGTATGATTTAGCTACATCTCCAACTGCCATGTCAGTATTAGAAGTCCATGGAACTTAACCTTCCTAGAGAAAGGCCTTGTTGTCTACCCTAGGAGCCATAGATCCTTTGGATTCTAGGTTAATGAATTTTAATTTGGATATAGTAGAACCTCAGATTCCACTATCAGTGGATTTCCAAATCCCTGTCACCACCGAGAATCTTGTTGTTCATCGTTGCATTATAGATGAGGGATCTTCCACTTGCATAATGTCATCTTTCGTTTGGAAGAAATTTATATCTCAAAATTTAACTCCTTCAACCAACACACTTTGTGCATATGATAATCACCCTTCCCAACTATTAGGGCCTTACTAGAATGTTCCCATTGAGATTAAGTGAAAAACCATCTTAATTGGCATTGAAGTGATGTATTTTCCACTCAATTATAATAACTTGTTGGGTTGCATCTATATATATTCCATGAAAGTGGTTGTGCCTTCTATATTTTTCACCATGAAATTCCCTCTCAAGAATTAGGTTGTCACCATTGATAAAATTTAATAATACACATAAAATCCCCCTCCCAATGTGGATAATATTCTTCCCATTATCACAAGCTCCACTAATTTCCCTATGTTGATGGACATTTCCCTCGGCGTTTTTAGGGACTCATCCTTGCTTGGAGTTTATAAAGGACCTCCATCTTGTATCTATAATCTAGACACAACCTCCATTCACATGGTATCTTCTTCAATCAATCACAACACCATAATGAGCCTTTCTTCCTCATCTAGAACTAGCATTGGCCTTCCTCTTTCGTTGTGTTTTTTCCCATATAATACCTTGACACAGTCCTATAAACAACATTGTGGCTTTTTATGGTCTTTCCTTCTTCATCGACTCTATTACTACTAGAAACTCTTCCATCACTTATGGTGATGACACTAAACCTTGACTTGGACCATCCATATCTTTACCTGCTACAACAATACTTGACATAAAAATCCATGGACATTGACTCCTAAGGCTTAAATACCTGACATAAAATCCATGGACACCGACTCCTAAGGATTAAATAGAGTTGGAGGAGGAGTGTACAATCCTTGCTTCTTTATTATGCGTTTAGAGATGGCATAGGTAGTGTCAGATCTGATATATTTGTTGATGTCCTACTGGAACTTTAGCTAGTAAAATTGTTTCTACAACACTACTACTATATTCTTCATGTCAAAATTCCCTACCACCCAACTGTATTATGATTCCAAAATAATTCTCTCATGCTTTCTCAAGGAACATACATGGTCCAAATGGCATAAAATTTCATCATGGAGGTGAAAGTATAAAACTTTTTGATCTACGACCAATGTTTGGTATGTAGTAGCAAAGTTAGGATCGTTTTCATATATATGGGGGCACTTTGAAGTCACATGTCCACAATAATTGAGGACTATGGTCAATGCCACGATAGAAGGTTGAATGAGTCAATTTGTGACTCGATTGGTGCTTCCCTCGTAGTTGATGTTCAAGTGGAAATTGTGTAGATATGTTGACCACTTTGGATGGCATCCATTTTTCAACTTGCCTCAAGTTTATATAAATTGTAGAGTTCTTTGTTTGAGGTGGATGATCGTTTCATTTTCCAGAATATAATGATTCCATTGCCAACAAGGTTGAACAATATACTCTTTATCACAGGTGGGCTATTTGGAAACTATGTTTGGGAGTGTTCATTGTGATAGGCCACTAGATGTCCATTTTGTTTGAGAATTGCATTGACAACGTAATATTAGGCATCTATCTCATTTTCAAATGGTTGTTGTAGATTGAGGATAATCAAGATTGGCATTGTACATAGTTAACGCTTTAGCTCCTCAAAATATTTCTAATGTATGTTGGCTTGGATAAACTCAATCTTCACTCCATTATTGGTCACTTGGATTAGAGGCTCAGTAATATGAGAGATCCTTAATTTGAATGTGCAATAAAAGTTGGTTAGGCCCAATAAACCACAAAGCCATGTTAGTTTCTTCAAGGTGATTAGTCATGGATGACTTGCATAATAATTGGACCCACATGCACACCATTCTCATCTGTGATGTACCCTATATATTAATTCTTTATGTGTCAAACATTAATTAATCACATGGTGTAAGTACTTGTTAAATGTGCTTCAAATGCTCTTCCTAGGTTTTTTTGAGGATGAGGATGTCATTTAGGTATATGACCACAAAAAAAATTGGTGAATGGTTGTAGAATATCATCCATCCTCATGGACATATTTAGTGCATAACCAATATGAAAGGCATGAATAACCACTCAAAGAGACCTTCCTAAAGCTTTGAGGCTACTTTTCACACATTGATTGGATTTATTGGCACATGGTTAAAAATTAACTTAAGATTAATCCTGTAGAAAACCTTGACACCTCTGCACTACTTGAATAGACCATAAATATGGAGGATGGGGTACTGGTTTTTAATTATGATTTTGTTCAAGGATATGTTGGAATTACAAATTCATTGTTCCCCCTCCTTCTTCCAAACCAATACAACAAGGCTTGTGTGGGATGAGGATCTTGTTTGAATGTGGTCACTCTATATCATCTCTTGAATTTGGCATTTGATATCCTCATTTTCTAGAATAGAGAGTTTGTGTACAACACCATTAGATAAAGTGATAGTTAGTGTCAAATGAATTGCATGCTTTACCTAATAGTGAAAATGTACTTGTGTAGGTGAGGTAAAGATATCTATGTACTCTTGCACCAACTAATCTACACATTTTTTCTACAAAAAGAGACCCTTATAGAGGCCTCAATGGTGACAATGTTTGTTTTTTCTCCTTTTGACTAGACTATGAAGAGGACAAACCTCCAATTTTGAGATATTATCTTCTTATAGTGCTTAACGATTATTAGATACAATATGATAGTCAGGTCTGTAGTGTATAAATTTGCACTTGGGTACTCACATATGCCTACCTACGAGGAGGTGCCTTGTGCAATCCACCCATGAGTTGGATTCACGTGTGACCCAACTAATGATGATGCGATGCCTCACAACTACTAGTCTAATCAAGTGGATCACCTTCTTGGAGCCTCTCTTATCGTAGCCTAGACATGTGACCTCACTAGGACGACTAGCAATGGGTGTATTCCTTAGGTACATATTCCCTATCCTTGATCCCTAATTTGACTAATTTTAGCCCCCCTGAGCATTCCCTAACTTTGTGGGTCCAATTGAGGGTGAAAATATCTTAGCCCAGGTCCATGATTGTTTAGGATGCCTTATATTGGGACTATGACCACCCAAACCCATTTAAAACTTACTATTTACAAGGTCAACTTTAGTCAAAATCCATAAAATCTCTTGAGTTGTTGACATTGAACATACCATAGATTCCTTCAGGGTATCATGATTGTTAATCCATAAGTTGCATAATAAAGGGTCATTTTGGGCCTAAAAATCTGTGATATGCAACCTAAAGTAGTGGTATGATGGTTTTGTATGACCCACGTACCCTAATGACTAGCACAATGTTCTTGTAGGCCTTGAAGTCACTCCTTTTCTATTTATAGCCTTCTATTCCTCTTTGTAAAGCCTCTTTCACAAGGTTGAATATTTTATCTTTGGAAAAAAATCTATTTTTGAGGTCCACTTCGGTTAATTGTTGATATCCTTCCTCAAGCACGTATGGTTTCTTACACCTGTCCTATCCATCACCTGTATAGGGAATCCCTTGGCAAGCTCGGTTCCAAAATTGTAGGTTTGATTCACTCGTCCAAGAGCATCTTCATTGGCATAGCTCCACTCATACCCTGGAAATTTCAACTTTAAAACCTCAAGGGAGGTTCCATCACATGTAGGGCAAGGGAGATATCATTTTCTTTGAGGGAACCATGTTTTTTTATTATGCATACTTCATTTATTTATCTTTGCAATAACATATATACTATTTGTTGGTTATATTTCATATATATCTTTGTATTGGAGGTCGAGGCAAATCCTCTCTTGCAAGAATATTGAGTTGAGTGTGTAGGTCATATCGGGACATGGACTAATCTTGGAGGACTATCACAACTCTCCACTTAAGTCCAATGAGTTTCATCATCTACAACAACAAAATGTGAGTGAGTCCTCTTTATCTTCCTCTTTCTATTTTTAACATTGGGGTCCCTAGCTCACTAAAGGAATTGCTATTTAATTAACCGTAGTTTATTGGTTTGATTTCCTTTTCCAATTTGCTAATAAAAATTAATATGAACCCAATTCATTTACTCTAATAATCTACAATCCTAGGTTATCATTAATTAGATCTTAAGGTCCTAATTAATCTATCATATTACCCTCTTGTTCTTATACTTTTTCCTTCTCATATGATTTCTCAGTTTTGGCCCTAAAAGTGAGTGGCAAATCCACCCTCCTCTAACAATGTGTGTGTCTTTAGGTGGTATTCCATTCCTACCCTCGCATTGTGTGTGGTAGAAAGAATCTATTCATCCACTACATTTTGGAAACTCCACTAGGGAGTTCCAATTAACCCTTCCCTCCTTCGAGTAAAGGCTCCCTTCTACTATTGTGTTTCATCCTCCTCCAAAGGGCTATGGAGCCCCCTACTTAGCTCCACCATCCCCTCATAGGATATGCCCAAATCCTACCATATGACTCTTTGAAAAGGGGATCGAAGTAGCCATTCTAACCCATATATCCATACAACATTACCCACCCTCCTCTCTTCTGCCTCTAGCAATGTGTGTGTTCTCTTCTACCTCTAGCAATGTGTGTGTGTGTGTGTGTGTGTGTGTTATTTTATCTTTTCCCTCACATTGTGTGTGGTAGCATGAATCTGTTTGTTTACTACATTTTGGAAACTCCACTAGGGATTTCTAGTTGACCCTTCCATCCTTTGAGTGAAGGCCCACTTCTGCTATTGTGCCTCCTCCTCCTTCTCCATAGGGTTATGGAACCCCTTCCTTATATCCATCATCCCCTCATTATGTCTAAAGGTGATTTATACAACCCAATATGAGGGAGACATGTAATTCCTTCTATGATCAACATGGAGTTGACACATGGAATTAAAAAAAATATTTTGATGTCGGCCATAAATAAAATATTTCAATATCCATCTTAAGTAAACTAATTCTATCTCAACTCTATATATATAGAGAGAAAGAGATCGAGTAATTGAAAGTAAAAAAATTCTGATTTTGTTAATAGGTGCTTTCTACTTCCCAAAATGAGGGAGATGTGTAATTGCTTCAATACTTAATATTATGGAGTTGACATGTGGCATTTAAAAAAAAATTAATAAGAAAAAAATAATTTCAATGTGGGCCATAAAGAAAATATTTCCTTGTACACAATTGAATGGGCCATATATAACAATTGAAAGTAAAAACAATCTTATGGTTAAAACATTTGAATGGTGAGTTGAGTATGAGGGATATGTCTAACTCCTTCTGTGCTCAACATGGAGTTGACATGTGGCATTTGTGTGTGTGTGTGTGTGTCTATATATATATATATATATATATATATATATATATATATATATATATTAAGAACCAACATAGTCCATCTTAACTCTAGATCTATCATGTGTCGAGAGACATCAAATCCTTCGAGATTAAATGTTCTTCAAGTTTTGTACTCTAAAATGTTTTTCATCTTGAGGAATTTGATGCCTCTCGACGCATTTATGAGCCAATTAGGGTATTTGGATCAACAAAATAATGAGAAATTGTAAAAGAACCTCTTGAGGCTAGGGAAAAAGTGTTGGATGTTGGTCAATACGTGTAGTGTCATCATTGTCGTTGCTAACTAGTCGCATAACTAATCTACAATGTCAGGATAATACTCATTGTTCTATCTCCTCTGAGTCTACGTGTAGAGACATAACATAGTCTATTGTAAATTGAGAAGGCATATGAATGAAAGAGTATCCCCCCCTCCTTAATTTTCTAAGCTCATTTCCCTTGTGTATGAATTTATTGATACATTTGTCTTAGTTCTCTACCTTTTTTACAAGTTATGATTCTTATATGATTTAATTATGTTATGAATCTATTTATCTAGATTTTCTGGTTATTTACACTTTCTGCTTGCATAAGATGAATGAATGATAGGGTAGGGATATGGATTAGGTTGTTTCCATCCTACTATGTTGTCTCTACATCTTTAATGTCTTAGCTACATTTCAGGTGTGACCTTGTTCCCTTTGGGGGGATTGAAAATGGCAGTGCATCTAAACTACAAAGGGGATTTTGTTGGCAACCTATGAGAACCCTGGTCCCAATCAAGTGCCAACACATTGTTTTTTTACTGGTACACATTCTTAATGGGGAAATATTTGTAGGATGAGTGGACGAATATATAAGTATATTGTTAAAGTCTAGCAGGAGAAGAGATTTGAAGACTTCATGTTGCAAGAAGCCAAGTTGCGTGAATGTAATTGACAGGTCTATGGAGAGTTTATATTGTATGATATTTCTTCCAATGACTAATACAAGGTATTTTTGTGTGAGTTCCCTATAAGCCTTTCTAAGTGGTTCAAAAGACTTATTGAGGCCCCAAAGTATAAAGATCAAAGAAAGAGAACTATATGGTGGATGTTCCAAACCTTATTGCATTATAATGAATGGATCATCATATCTCCTCGGATATAAAATTTTGGGTGGAAGATATTGTAGACATATATATCATAGATTGTGTTGTGGAAAATTGTTAGCCCTTCTCTAAAGCGGAAGCCATTTTTAAGAAAGGGGCTAGAGGTAGGTTGAAATGAGATATCCCCCTATGGATGAAGGTGTTACTAGTAGAGGGGGGATTTTTTTGTTTATCCAATATACATGGTTGAGTAACTTTCCCATGCTAGGGGGAGTGGTTGGATATGGTGTTGGCGAGTGACATAATGTATGGAGACTGTAGAATGAGGGGAGTTAGAAAGTAGTGCATGAGCTAAATGAGTTCTGAGGAGGTTGACCATCATAGAACAATGGTGTATGAAACCGATGAAGGCAGTGAATAAGAGGAGTGAACAATTGCATATCGAGATTAGTCGTGAAGGTAGAAACGAGGGAATTTGTGAAGGTAAGGAGAGCTAGCTAGCTCATGGTCAAGGGAGAGAGGTAGGGTAATGGAGGTAAGCCTTGCAAGAGGTAGCTAGGATGAAGGATTTTTGATGGATCATAGGAGAGATATAGAGAGGTGATGAGTATGGATGCAACTATTTAGATTGAAAATAAGTTGCATAATAGCTTGAACCTGAAGATCTGATAGGAGATTAAGACAACAATAGACTGGATGAAATACTTTTGAATGTGCACCAATTATTTCAAGAGCAGGAACCCTGTTGGTTCAAAGAAGTTTATGAAGCCAGGTCAGACCCAACCACTCCTCAGGTGCCTATTTTCATAGGGCAATTCTAAAATCTAATTTTTCTTTACATTTACCTTTCGTTTAAATAAATTAAGTGGTAATGAAAATCAAGCTGGGACATTGTTAGGAAGTAGTAGTTCACATAGTGTAACACTACTGGGAAGTGGTAGTAGGTTGGGACAACCTAGTATATCTCCATGAAGCAATATTCTTGCACTAGGGACAACTCAAGGTTTGGTTAAGAAACTTAGGCCTAGTAGCTTATTCTAGTAGGATTCACACATAGTAGGATGGAAAGAATACATGGAGGATCCACCATGAGATATCCATAATTCCAGGGAAAGGTGAAAGAATATGTGGAACAACACTCGATTTTTGTGTGAAGAAATCTAGAGATCTAGGGGATTCCTAGATGCTTATAAGTTACTGGGGTTTCAAACAATGCTGAGAGGTAGGGTTCTATAATGGTATATGAATTTGTAGATTCCCCATATGAGGGAGTGCCTCTTAACCTACCCGAGGTCAAACAATAGTTTTTATCTGAGTTTTAGTCACCCAAGTGTAAGTAGTGCGGTATTGTAGAAATAAAGAAGATAACCAGAGAATACTATCTCCTAAGATATGAAAGCAAGAAAACTATCTTCTAATCTATGAAAACTCAAATATAGTGTTGATGGTTGTGTGAATGTCTCCGATGTCTTATAATATCACGATGTCATTTAACAATGAAAGATAATTCACGAGGGATAAACATGATATTGACTTCAATAGCAAAGTGAAAAGTGTGAATTAGGCAATCCAGTGAGAACTTAGCCATTACAGAAACAACATCAATTACCTTGCATATCCATGTGATTATTACTCATGCATTAATCATCAACAGTTATAAAGAGATTTATGAAATTCAATTGCACTCTATACTACGTAAGCAAACTCATGATTGAATTCAATCATTAACTACAAATTGAAATTGCAGCCTAGATCTAAGAAAGAAATTACATGAAGGAAACTAAACTAGTCCTATCTTAACAATTCAAATTGCAAAAAGAGAAATGCTTATAAACATAATTTAAACACTATTTCAACATATGACAAGAAAACAAATAAGCAACTAAATGACGAATTAAATAAATAAAGCTAAATGGCAACTAGATCAACAAACTAGAATTGAAAACTAAAGACTAATGACTATCCATCCATCGAAACTCTGTCAAAGAAAGCACAAATTAAAATTCTGTTCTAAAGCTCTGTTTTAAACTTGATTTTAAACTCTATTTCAACATAAAGAAAGCCTAATCTATCATCTAATCACACAGGGGGTTAGTGCGTAAGCTTGCAAGCTTGCTTCTACTAACTAATAACTCATTGCATACTAACAAGATTCCTCATAATAACCTGCAAAAACTAAGCTAAATTAATTAAATCATAAACAACAAATTAAATAACAAAGAAGTAAAATGATAAGTCATGTACAAAAAAATGAATAAAAATGCATCTACACTATCTAATTCACAAATAAACTCATGAAATAGTTACCCAGACTGCTGGTGCCCCCCCCAACAAGTCGAGGTCACTCTTCAAATGCACACCACGATCTTCAACAACACAAATTCACCATTAAAACTAAAAACATAGTTTTACATAATTCTGGCAAAATGAAAATGGAAAAACAGAGGGAAATTGTCTTTTCCCTCTAACACACGACTTCCTGGACTTCTTCCCCATTGTATGACCACCACGGTGGTATTTATAAGCTTTACAAACTGAGAGGTCGACCACTGGAGGGTCGAACCTCTTCTAAAAACAATAAATTACATTTAATGATGCCCTAACTGCCAAAATGAAGCGAGCCAATAATCACCCAACATAACAACCCAAACCGAGTTGTCAAGAGTTCAGTAGCTAGAGGGCACAAGCACGAGAAAAACCCATGTCTTTGATTTTCTCATCACTGGCCGCCAATACCATAACCGCCAAATCACCCATCGTTTTTGTGCAGGACAGAGTGCCAGATGGAGTAGTGGACTGAGTGCCAGAAGCAAAAACAAGTTGCTATTTTTCCCTGTGACACCAAAAAATGCGAATTAGATTCCTAGAAACATAAAAGCATACTGAATTACACTCAAGATCATCATAAAACACGAATTATGCATACCTGGTGTGGATCATAACGTTTTGGCACAAAATCTCTTTAAAAACTTCGTCAAAACATGAAAACACATATATACATTCGGCAAAAAGGATCTAATTAACATCATAAAATCAGTCATATCACGGGCCCAACATTACCCCCACACCTAAGATTTTGCAGGTCCCATTGCAAACAAAAAGAAATTGCTCTTCATGACTAAACTTGCGAAGGAGGTGGTGGATTAGATTTAGAATATTCTCCCTCTTGCCCATGGGATTTTGTCTTGGGCCTTTTGTGATGTTTAAATTGCATCCAAAGACTGTTATTAGTGGTAGTAATATCATCAACCTAACGCTGTAGAGAATTCATCTTGGCTTGTAGGACAACATTATCATGGCGTAAATGACAACTCAATGTTTCATGCTCTCTAAGTTTGAACTGGAGGGTTTGGAGTTTTTGGAGGCTGCTGATGACATGTGTGGAAGCCTTGAGATGTATATTATACCCTTGATCCTTTAAACCATGCAAAAAAACAATTTTACCTCTACAAAATTAGTTCCAAAAGTGACTTCCCAAAAGCGCAAGAATTCTGGCCTGACGAACTTGTGAAAAATAGGTATCAAAGTGACACCTATAACTACAAGACAATAAACCCTGTGTAAAAACTGAGAGAGGTTTTTGTTTTTGAATATGTCCTTGATAAAAACCTCTCTTTGTTTTGAAAAATTCGCTTCCAGTTGTTAGGAAAACATGACTAAAACAGGAAAAACAAAGTGTTTTATTTTCTGAAAAAACTAGGCCTCTAAGAGAATTGAATATATCCCAAACTATCCCAACCTATAATGTATATTCAAAAACTGAGAGAGGTTATTGTTTTTTGGTATGTTATGAAAAAAAAAATCCTCCAGGTTTCAAAATTACTTTCCCATTTGTTCATAATACTAGCTTGAAGTTGGTTACTCAAAACTTGCAGAAGCGCAACGTGCTCTTAGCAGAAGCATAGTGTGGTATTTGAGAGGGATTTTGGAGGCCTTCCCAGAGGATTTTTTGGCTGAAAGTGGTATTGTTGGAAAATTTATGATGTTTTATATACAATGGAACCATAAATCACTGCAAATGCCTTCTCCAAAACTTTGAAAAACCGACTTGAAGTCAAGCTGTCCAAATGTGCAGAAACCCTCCTATAGTGACTGTATTTGGGGAATTTCTCTCAAATAATAAAATCCGTGAATAAAATGAAGGAGGTTTTTGTTTCTTGGTCTATTATTGACAAAAATATATTTCACTTTTGTCAAATTCATCTTCCTTAATTCAAAAACCAATTTTTAAGTAGAACTTTGATCAAGACAATCATTTGAAAATTTATGACAATGAATGATGACATGACCATGATGAAAATTTATGACCTTGGATGAGTGGAGGGAGTAGTAATGACACCTAGACACACCAATGACAATTTTACAACCAATATATGTCGAATTTTATTTTGAAAATATAACAATTTGACCTAATAACCCTATCGATCACATGAAAGAGTAAATTTTATCACTGGTGACTTGACAAAACTGGCAAATACTAACAAAAGGATTGGTTTGTACTGGTAGGCATGGTGAACATGAGAATTTTTATTGCTTGTCATCGATCTGTAACAATTCAAACAACCATTCCTTTTTTCATAAGATTTTAATACATATGGTAGTAAGTATTTAACAATTGTTATCGCTCTGTATTTGCCACAAAGAATAGTTAAGTATAAGCAATCTTCTATAGCATAAACATAAAAATGCACATCAAGCTTATAACACACACAATGATATCAGGAGTATAGAATTTAGCATACCAATAGAAACAACTACTGATATAATATCCCAAGACATTGTAAAAATACAGTATGACAAAATTTTGACAGAAATCCTACTTCCTCTTCTCATGGGTTTGCTATACAAATGGGTAGTTCTTAGCATTTTTTTAGCTCAGGAAACTCCCCCTAGACCGAAGATATGGCACATCCTTGTGCCATGAATTAGAAATAGGTATTTACTCTTTTTAGACTGGGGTTAGCAATAGGCTTCTTGGTCTTCTTGCCCGATGAGGCTGCAGGGGTATCAACAAGTTTCTTGGACTTTTGGCCCGGTAAAGGAATAGCTTGAGCATGAGGGTTTGGGTGGAGTAACAGTCCCTAGATCAAGAGTCTTCTTTCTAGTCTTTCTTGTAATATGAGGGTTTGAAAATTGGTAAATGAACTCATCCCACATTTTCCCCTATTTTTCCAACTCGGCTAAGACAAGTAGTTTGATAAGGCCATGGTGAAATAGGTTGTTATGGGGATTGGTTGCATTCTTCCTCACTTGGGAAGACATCCTCTCAAGACTCTTTAAGAAGTAAAAGGGAAAATTCAATGACTTATTAAACTGAAAGTGAGCTAACAATCGAAAGTGATAGGATTTAAAGACGAAATATCTACCTTCACATGTGATCAATCTAGTGATGACTATGAGAGGGTTGATTAGCTCCTCTTTTATCTGCTCTTTGGAGTATCCCTTAGCTCAAGAGATGTTTTGAAATTCAGTTTTGAAAACCCTGTTATAACTTTCTATTGGCAACTGGTGGTGTTTAAACCAACAGTCTCCAACTCTTGGGAGCTTTGTGGCTGAGGCAATTGATTCCTCAGAGACCACGGACAAAATGAAAAGGAGCAGAGGCAGGCTAAGAGTGTTCCATTTTTTTTTTTTTTTTCCATCGTGCTCACACAATCCATTCCTCTATCTCGCATTCTATAAGGCATGTAATCATAACTCTGTAATGAACAGTTTGTAATGAAAATAAACCAGTTAAGTGGTCTGTTAAGGAAATGTACATCAGTTTATAACACACAGAGAATTAGCATTTAAAAAATAAAATGATTGCTGATGTAATAGCCTGTATAAAAAATACACATAAATTTTTACAAAGATTTACTTCTTCAAGGCAATGTTATCATTTGTCAACACATGAACCCCTCCCCCACACCTAAGTATTGTGACACCTCACGATAAAAAATATAGGAAACCAGTCAGTTCTCCCAACAGCCACAGATTTACATCTTGTTAAGTGTAGATATAAATTTCACAGATTGGTCTGACGAGACGATTAAAAGATGGCCCCACCTATAGGATAAGATATCCTATATATATATAAGAAGAGGTAGGAAATAGAGTTTCAAGATAGTCTCAGAGTTAGTTCCCAATGGAAAGTTTATGGAGTTCATTAACCTTAGCTTAACCATACATACTTCATGTCAGCTTTGTCTGCAAGTAATGCTGTACATCAGGACAAGTTTAAATTTATTATTTATTTTTGTCAGATTACCATCCTCTCTAGGTAGAATGCCTCACTGCCAGCAAGCCTACTCAGTACTTTGGTGGGTTTACCTAGTCATATCACAGGCCGGTACCCACTGCCAGCAGACCTATTCAGTATCCCGATGGGTTAGCCTCTTACACCCTTAGAGACTGACTGCCCATCTTTTAAGATTTTAGTATAAGATTGCTTTATGCAAGATGGGGGGACAACTCTGAAAACAATTTATTTTTATTTTTAATTGGGATGGTATTTATGTTAGAGGATGACTTTTCATTATATTACTTAGTTATTGTCCCGATGTAAGGGGTACTTAAGTGGATGTGGCCTATCTAAAGATATGATATAATCAATCTATTTAGTGTGTAGTGGATGGTACCATTGAGAAATAACAGAAATGTATCTCTAGGCTCAACTCACTTTCTTCTTTTGTAAGTTATTGTGATGTTTCCATGACTAACCACTAATCAGACCTACTTGTTACTCTTTAATAAAGATACTTTACTTACTTACTCAGGTTTCTTGAGGAAACTGTATGAGATACCTCTAAGCTTGATGGTTATGGTATCACTTCCTTATACAGTAGTGAAGGTTTTCAAGAGCAACTGCTTCTTAAGATGCCTTGAGAAAAAGAAGATGAAAATCTTTTGCAAAAACATGGCTAACTACAACAAGTCATTATTCATTTGATGCTTAGCAGACAACAAGGTTCAAGTATAACAATGTTGTGACATCCCCCAAAAATAAATATTTTTATGTGTTGGAAATTTATTTCCGTTTTTGGCAAATTCGAATCTGGAAAATTTTTGCCATTTATGGCAATTTCGAATTTCGAATTTAATAATTGTATTTAATTATTGTGACTGTTGGGTAGAGATCTGTTTGGACCCAACTAACTATTTGACTTTGACACTTGTATCACAACAGAATAATTATATTAACTGTAGGAGGACAAATGGAACAACCACGTTAAAATCAACTGACCATGACTCCATGAGTGGGGAACAAGTTGGAACTGCCCCTGGGCTGATGATTACAAGTGGAAAATCAGATATTTGGCCATTGACAGCCCCTGAAAATCAGGGATTAAGAAAAGATGCGAAAATCCCCAAAGGAGGGAAAAGACCTGGGCAAAAATGGATAAATAGCATATGCGAGGAGGCAGGACACTGCCAAGTATGCCAGGAAAGGATTCCTGAGCTCTCTTGCTGTTATGAACACTGTGGATTGAGTGTGAGGCAAGAGGAGCTTGCTGAAACAGAATTGTCTTGCTGTTATGAACACTGTTGAGTAAGTGTGAGGTAAGAGGAGCACTGTTGGAATTGAAGGACACTGCTGAGGAGGAGTTTCCAAGTTCGCCCTCATGGATTCATGGTCAGGCTAGGGGGTGAATCGAGCAAGTAGAGTTGGTTGCCCTGTTCTACGGTTGGGAGGAACGTGGCCGTTCCCTTTGTCTTCCCACGGATTGGATTCAGATATGTTGATCTATCCCTTTTTATTATGAATGGCTATATTTTCATCTGATGTCATGTATCCTGTAAATCTGAACTAGAATAGTTTCCATTCTCTGTTGAATGATTTGATATCTGATGCATTGTATTTGATTAAAAAACGAAACTGCAACGATTCCTCTTCTTTGTTTATGTTCGTTATGAGAAATTTATGTGAAGGAAATCCGTAT
>ML779329.1:387252-419398 GCA_009831015.1 Picea engelmannii
TGGAATGTTCATATCTATCTGCCAAAGTAGAGTTACTGGTAACGGAAGATGAAGTCCGTTTGTAGTTTTACTCTGTCTGTCGTCATGTAGTTCGGAATAAACATCCAAACTTTGGAAAATTGTTCCTCCTGTGAGTAAAATGCTAGATGGATGCACCTGTAATTTATATTCCTATAAGTAAGTAAGGAAAGGAGGAGCTTAACGTCAATAGGGCAGGTCCTCTCGGTAGTTAAACCCCCAGAAAACCAAACTCAGATCCCTCAGAACATCAAATTATAATTACCAAATTCTGATGGAATGATATTCTTAACTGTGTATTTTTATAGACGCACATATCTAGTACCATTGACGTTTAATGCATTGATTTAAAAGAGGCCCTGAGTGGATATTATAGAATTAACCCTATACATAGAATTTTTTTTATCCTTTGTGTCCCTCTGTGCATGTAAATTTCCTAAGTCCCCAGGCATTCAGAATTCTGTGAAGTAAAGGTATATCGTATCCTTCTACACCCTCAGTCTCCCGGAAACAAAAGTAAGTTTTCTTCCAAAAAACGAAGTTTGAGAATACTCGCAAAGGTTAAAGACCAAGGAGTGATGAAACTAGTGTGAAGAGTTATAGTAGGAGCTCTCTCTCCCTTTGCGTTTGTTTTTATTTCCTTAACTTTTTGACAGGAACACTTAGTCCAAATTCCCTTTCGCCTTTTGGAGGTTCGTGTATATTGATGTATGGATTCTGAACTCACGAAGTTCCGAATCTCGAAACCCTGAAGCTTCCACTTTTCGCTTTTCGGTTTTTCTTTTTCTTTTGTGTTTATGCACCATGTGTTCATAAATCCTGAAATCCCGAAGTAGCGGGTCCCACTTTACCTTTTCGGAACCTCGGGAAATGTCTTGCGTGGTTGTTGACATTTGAAACCTCGAAACCCCGAGTTCTGAAATCCCGAAGTAGCGAGTCCCACTTTACCTTTTCGGAACCTTGGGAAGTGTCTTGCGCCGTTGTTGACATTTGAAACCCCGAAACCCCAAGTTCCGAAATCTCAAAATTTCGGGTCCCACCTTACCTTTTCGGAGCTTCGGGATATGTTTGCGTTGTTGTTTGACATTTGAAACCCCGAAACCCCGAGTTCCGAAATCCCGAAATTACGGGTCCCACCTTTCCTGTTTTTCACTTTTCGCGATTTCGAAAGTTCTGATGTATAAAGGCTTGGCGTTTGAAGTCATGGGACTCTGAATCCCGAAATCCCAAAGGGGGTCCCACCTTTCCTCTTTTTCACTTTTCGCCATTTTGGGAGTTCTGGGGTGTAGAGGTTAGTCTTTGAATTCAAGAAACTCCGAACCCCGAAACCCCGAAAGGCAGGTCCCACTCGTCCCTTTTCTCTTTTCACAAGTTGCTGTGAGGAACTTTATGATCCAACGATTCACGAGATTTTGGTACTTTCCCGATGAATTTTCCACCACCCGTTCCTCTAAAGACATCTGATTGTTACTCTCCTGAGTTTTGATAGATCATCCTTAACTTCCGCACAGATCTATGGGATCTAACGATCCACTGGATTTCGGTCCTTTTCCCGACAATTTTATCACCATTCGATCTCCTAAAGATATATGGCGAGGAAGATTTGGTGTTTTTTTCACTGGATCTCGACCCCTGCGAGACAATGTTTCTCTCAGCCTTGCTCTGAACACTTCAGGGTGATATCCTTTTCTCTCTCTGAACAACAGAGGCTCCTTCGAGCTAAGTTCGTATCGCCCTCTTACCTTGAGTATGCTGGAAGGGTGCATGGAATAAGGGAAGGAACAAAATCATGGAGGGAATTTTCCTTTTACCCACAGAAGCTTCTGTTCGAAGTAGATTAGATGGGTGTAATAATACCCTTACGGTCAGAATTGAATCATTCTTGTTTTTTTTACATTATAAGCTTAAACGAAATTGATTTATGCCATGGGAATAATTTTTTTTTTATGGTGATTTTTTTGAGGTTCATTACATATGGTATCAGAGAAAAAGTTACAACACTGGGCTTGAACAGGGCCACATCAATTGCTTAGTATATATATTTTGATCTATGAGAAAACTAACAAACCTTGTGAATTGCAAACAAAAAGATTTTCTGTTTTGTGTTAAATAATGGCAGCTCAAGAAGGTGCAGAAATCAGGATGGAAGAGAATCCACAACAAGGACCTCCTGGAGATCTGAGACAAAACAATGATGGAAGCTCACCCATGGAGGTGTTGGAAACAATGAGAAACCTTATAATTGAACTACAGGTTTTCAAGGCCGACAATGAAAAGTTAAAGAAGGCACAACAGGAACAACAAGAGATAAATGAAGTCTTGATGCGTAGTATAGTAACCAAGAAAAGCCCAAAAGATGATAACCATGAGGAAGAGGTCAGCAAAAGGGCCTCCGAGAATTCTGATGCAAAAACAGAAAAAAGAGACAGTTCGTCTGAAGGGACACCTTCAGCTGAAGACAAAACCATACCAGACAAGAAAAGAAAACAAACAGACCACCTTGAAGGAGAATTTAAAAAGATTAAACCAACTACTTTTGATGGAGAGTCCAAGACAGGAGAAGAAGCCGAGGCATGGTTGTTGGACATCAAAAAATACTTCCAAATCTACAACTATTCCAACAACATGAAGGTCAGAATGGCCATCTACAATCTGAAGGGAAAGGCCAACAGTTGGTGGCAGAACCTGAAATTGGCCAAGGGCCTAAAGGAGAAACAATTGGAATGGTCCGACTTCAAGAAGTATTTTAAGAAACAATACCTTTCTGAGAGCTATTATGAAAGGAAGATGAAATAATTTTATGATTTACGACTCAGACAAATGATGATGGATGACCTTATAAATAAATTTCCGGAACTACCAAGGTTCGTACCATACATCCGGGAGGATAAGGTAAAAATCCAGCGATTCTTAAGTTGTTTACCACAGTCCTACATGGACAGAATTGAGTTTGACAACCCCAAATCCTTGAGTGAGTCATTTAGGAAGGCACGAATGTGCTATGACCAGTATAAACAACGGGTAGATTTTCCCAAGACCTGGAAGGATAAGAAGTAAGATGGAATAAACTAGCGGAAGAAGAGATACCAGCCAACTCCTTATCAAAATGCAGCAAAGGGTTTCCCAAGGAAGGATTTTCACTCCAATCATCCGAATACGCAAGGTAGCGGTAAACTGGTAAACCTTGGAATGAAGAAGTTTGGGGACAACTCCTGCGAGCCATTAAAGTGTTGGGAGTGTGGAGAACCTCATCTAAGGAGGAACTGTCCACGTTTAATTGTAGCAAACAGAACTGCTGTTCACAATTTGCAGGAAGCCTCGACAGTGGGTGACATGGGCAGAAGTCTGCATTGGATAAATGCAGCCATAGATGGTCGACAAGCTGACCACCAGTCCTCAGTGGTAGAGATTGAAGGTAAAATCCTTGACACTTGAATTTCTATTTTAATTGACCCTGGAGCTACGTTAAGTTATATTACTCCCGATGTAGTAGAGTCGAATAAAATTAAGAAACAAAAGCATGAAAAACCTTGGCTTGTACAACTAGCAACAGGGACTAAAAGAAAAGTAGTTAACTTTATTTCTGATCTTGAGTTCAGTTTATATGGTCAAAAGATAAGGACCAATCTGAACATCCTACCACTAGGGTCTTATGATATGATTATTGGGATGGACTGGTTGGAACAACACAAAGAAGTACTAGATTGTTATACAAAGATACTTAGCTATAAAGATAATTTTGGCACTGTTAGAACAGCCCCAAGGCATACCAAAACCTGTGTCAGTCAGACAAGTTTTAGCGATGCAATTCAAGAAATGTATTAGAAAGGGATGTCAAGTTTACGCCATCCAAGTAACGAATCTATTAGAAAAATAAGATAATCCCAAGTTAGAAGACTTTGCTGTCCTACGTGAATTCAGAGACATGCTTGTTGATGAGATACCAGAATTGCCTCCTAGGAGAGAAATAGATTTCTCCATAGACTTACTACCCGGATCAGCCCCTATCTCGAAAGCACCCTACCGAATGAGTCTACCAGAACTGACAGAATTAAAAATACAATTACAGGAATTGTTGGATAAAGAGTATATCAAACCAAGTGTCTCGCCATGGGGAGCACCAGTCCTCTTTGTGAAAAAGAAAGACGGTAATCTAAGACTATGTATTGATTATAGACAACTGAACAAAGTGACCATTAAGAACAAATACCCCTTACCACGGATAAATGATCTGTTCGATCAAGTTGGTGGGGCCAAGATCTTCTCAAAATTGGATTTACGATCTGGATATCATCAAGTTAGGATAAAGGACCAGGACATAAACAAAACAACTTTTCAAACAAGATACAGACATTGTGAGTTTGTAGTCATACCTTTCAGACTCACTAATGCACAAGCCACGTTTATGTGCTTGATGAACAACATTTTTAGCAAGTACTTAGACAAGTTCGTGGTAGTATTTATCGACGATATTCTGGTCTATTCTAAAACAGAGGAGGAACATGATGAACACTTATGAATAGTTTTGCAAACACTAAGAAAACACAAACTATACGCAAAATTCGACAAGTGTGATTTCTATAAAAAAGAAATACAATATTTAGGACATGTCATTTCCTCGGAAGGTATTGCCGTGGACCCGAAAAAGATAAAAGCCATTATGGAATGGACAGTACCTTAGGATGTGGCAGATATCCAGTCATTCATGGGAATCACCAGGTATTATCATAGATTTATAGAAGGGTTCTCCAAGATAGCCTACCCTATCACATCATTACAAAAGAAAGGAACCAAGTTTAACTGGTCGCAAAAGTGTCAAGACAGTTTTAACAAGCTAAAAGAATTATTGACATCATCGCCCATCTTGAAGGTAGCAGACCTAGATAAAGACTTCACAGTATGCGTTGATGCAAGTAAAGAGGGGCTAGGCGATGTTCTAACTCAGGAAGGGCATGCGATTTCTTGTGAATCCTGGAAATTAAAGGAACACGAGGGAAATTATGTCACTCATGACTTAGAATTGGCAGCAGTAATACATGCCTTAAAAATGTGGTGACACTATATCATGGGCATAAAATTCATACTATTGACAGATAATAGCAGAGTGAAATATTTGTTTAACCAACCAGACCTTAATGTAGGACAAGTAAGGTGGCTAGCCTTCTTGAGCGAATTTGAATTCGAAGTCAGACATATCAAGGGTAAGGAAAATAAAGTAGCAGATGCTTTAAGCCGCAGAATCCATGGGTTATTTGAGATAAATATCAGCAGAGCAGAAAGTGATTTGGAACAAAGAATAAGAACGACATGTGTTAATGACGAAAATTACACTAAGATGATGGCAGAATTGCAAAATAGTGTCACAAACTCAGATGAACCGGATATAAGTATCGACAAGGAGGGACTATTAAGATTTAAAAACAGACTTTACGTACTAGATTCAACAGAGCTAAAATTAACTATTTTAGACGAACTGCATAAGAAACCATACTCTGGCCATCCAGGTTACCAGAAAACAATAACAACACTCATAAAACTATTTTACTAGCCTAATATGAAGGGAGAAACAATAGAGTACTTGGATAGGTGCCAAAATTGCCAGCAGGTTAAGGCTGAACACCAACATCCAGTTGGCCTATTATAGCCATTACTAGTACCAGAATGGAAATGGGAGACCATCTCACTGGACTTTATCACAGGTTTGCCTAAAACTCAGAAACAAAATGATTCTATCATGGTTGTAATCGATAAACTCAGTAAGTCTGTACACTTTATTCCTGTAAAGTCTACTTTTAAATCTATTAACATTGTTGAAATATTCATGAAAGAAATTTTTAGACTGCATGGTATTCCTAAAATGGCGATTTCAGATAGAGACGTAAAATTCACATCCGCTTTTTGGAAGGAATTGTTTGCAGGGCTAAATACTAATTTGAATTTCAGCACGAGTTATCACCCACAAACCGATGGACAGATCGAAAGGACAAACCAAATCATAGAATATATGCTTCGCATGTATGTAAGAACAAAACCGAACAAGTGGGAAGACTACCTACACTTGGTGGAATTTGCATATAACAATGGGTACCAAACTTTGGCTAAGTTGAGCCCTTTCGAAATACTGTACAACAGAAAGTGTACAACTCCGATTAGCTGGGATAACCCGGCTGACAGACTCATGGTTGGACCAGAGATGCTCCAAGAAATGGAGAACATGGTGAAGAAAGTACAACAGAACTTGAAAGAAGCACTTGACAGACATAAGAGCTATGCGGATTAGAAAAGAAGACACTTGGAATTTCAAGTGGGAGACCATGTTTATTTGAAGGTCAAAGCCCAAAAAAGCTCACTGAAGTTGGGGAACTGTGCCAAGCTAGCACCCAGGTTTTGTGGGCCCTTCAAGATACTAACTCGAATTGGACCCGTAGCATATCAACTTGCACTTCCAGCTAATCTAAGAATTCATAATGTATTTCATGTTTCTTTGTTAAAAAAGTATATTCATGACCCTACTCACATGATCGATTGAAACTTGGTGTAGGTGGAACCCGAGGGCGAGTTCCAGGTGGAACCCCTGCTTATTCTGGACCAGAGAGAAGTAACACTTCGGAACAGAGCCATTGCTCAGGTAAAGGTGCAATGGAAGCACTTTAGTCCTGAGGAGGCCACTTGGGAATTGGAGGGAGATTTGCAGAAATCTCATCCAATCCTGTTCCAGGAAAGGAATGAACACTGAGGACAGTGTTTTACTGAAGGGGGAAAGGATGTGACATCCCCCCAAAATAAATATTTTTAGGTGCTGGAAATTTATTTCCATTTTTGGCAAATTCGAATCAAGAAAATTTTTGCCATTTATGGCAATTTTGAGTTTCGAATTTAATAATTGTATTTAATTATTGTGACTGTTGGGTAGAGATCTATTTGGACCCAACTAACTATTTGACTTTGACACTTGTATCACAACAGAATAATTATATTAACTGCAGGAGGACAAATGGAACAACCACGTTAAAATCAGTTGACCATAACTCCATGAGTGGGGAACAAGTTGGAACTGCCCCTGGGCTGATGATTACAAGTGGAAAATCAGAGATTTGGCCACTGGCAACCCCTGAAAATCAGGGATTAAGAAAAGCTGCGAAAATCCCCAAAGGAGGGAAAAGACCTGGGCAAAAATGGATAAATAGCATATGCGAGGAGGCAGGACACTGCTAAGTATGCCAAGAAAGGATTCCTGAGCTCTCTTGCTATTGTGAACACTATAGATTGAGTGTGAAGCAAGAGGAGCTTGCTGAAATAGAATTGTCTTGCTGTTATGAACACTGTTGAGTAAGTGTGAGGCAAGAGGAGAACTATTGGAATTGAAGGACACTGCTGAGGAGGATTTTCCAAGTTTGCCCTCATGGATTCATGGTCAGGCTAGGGGGTGAATCGGGCAAGTAGAGTTGGCTGCCCTGTTCTACGGTTGGGAGGAACGTGGCCGTTCCCTTTGTCTTCCCGTGGGTTGGATTCAGATATGTTGATCTATCCCTTTTTATTATGAATGGCTATATTTTCATCCGATGTCATGTATCCGGTAAATATGAACTAGAATAGTTTCCATTCTCTGTTGAATGATTTGATATCTGATGCATTGTATTTGATTAAAAAACAGATCTGCAACGATTCCTCTTCTTTGTTTATGTTCGTTATGAGAAATTTATATGAAGGAAATCCGTATATATATATATATATATATAGTTGTAATTCATCTCCTGGAATGTTCATATCTATCTGCCAAAGTAGAGTTACTGGTAACGGAAGATGAAGTCCGTTTGTAGTTTTACTCTGTCTGTCGTCGTGTAGTTCGGAATAAACATCCAAACTTTGGAAAATTGTTCCTCCTGTGAGTAAAATGCTAGATGGATGCACTTGTAATTTATATTCCTATAAGTAAGTAAGGAAAGGAGGAGCTTAACGTCAATATGGCAGGTCCTCTCGGTAGTTAAACCCCCATAAAACCAAACTCAGATCCGTCGGAACATCAAATTATAATTACCAAATTCTGATGGAATGATATTCTTAACTATGTATTTTTATAGACGCACAGATCTAGTACTGTTGACGTTTAATGCATTGATTTAAAAGAGGCTATGAGTGGATATTATAGAATTTACCCTATACTGAGAATTTTTTTTATCCTTTGTGTTCCTCTGTGCATGTAAATTTCCTAAGTCCTCAGGCGTTCGGAATTCTTTGAAGTAAAGGTATATCATATCCTTCTACACCTCAGTCTCCCGGAAACAAAAGTAAGTTTTCTTCCAAAAAATGAAGTTTGAGAATACCCGCAAAGGTTAAAGACCATGGAGTGATGAAACTAGTGTGAAGAGTTACAGTAGGAGCTCTCTCTCCCTTTGTGTTTGTTTTTATTTCCTTAACTTTTTGACAGGAACACTTAGTCCAACTTCCCTTTCTCCTTTTAGAGGTTTGTGTATATTGATGTATGGATTCTGAACTCACAAAGTTCCGAATCCCGAAACCCTGAAGCTTCCACTTTTCGCTTTTCGGTTTTTCTTTTTCTTTTGTGTTTATGCACCATGTGTTCGTAAATCCCGAAATCTTGAAGTAGCGGGTCCCACTTTACCTTTTCAGAACCTCGGGAAATGTCTTGCGTGGTTGTTGACATTTGAAACCCCGAAACCCTGAGTTCTGAAATCCCGAAGTAGCGGGTCCCACTTTACCTTTTTGGAACCTCGGGAAGTGTCTTGCGCGGTTCTTGACATTTGAAACCCCGAAACCCCGAGTTCCAAAATCCCAAAATTTCGGGTCCCACTTTACCTTTTCGGAGCTTCGAGATATGTTTGTGCTGTTGTTTGACATTTGAAACCCTGAAACCTCGAGTTCCGAAATCCTGAAATTATGGGTCCCACCTTTCCTCTTTTTCACTTTTCACGATTTCGAAAGTTCTGATGTGTAAAGGCTTGGCGTTTGAAGTCACGGGACTTCGAATCCCGAAATCCCGAAGGGGGTCCCACCTTTCCTCTTTTTCACTTTTCACGATTTCAGGAGTTCTGGGGTGTAGAGGTTAGGCTTTGAATTCACGAAACTCCGAACCCCGAAACCCTTAAAGGCGGGTCCCACTTGTCCCTTTTATCTTTTCACAAGTTGTTGTGAGGAACTTTATGATCCGACGATTCACGGGATTTCGGTACTTTCCCGATGAATTTTCCACCATCCGTTCCTCTAAAGACATCTGATCATTACTCTCCTGAGTTTTGATAGATCATCCTTAACTTCCGCACAGATCTATGGGATCTAACGATCCACTGGATTTCGGTCCTTTTCCTGAAAATTTTATCATCATTCGTTCTCCTAAAGATATCCGATGAGGAAGATTTGGCGTTTTTTTCACTAGATCTCGACCCCTGCGAGACGATGTTGCTCTCAGCCTCGCTCTGAACACTTCAGGGTGATATCCTTTTCTCTCTCTGAACAACAGAGGCTCCTTCGAGCTAAGTTCGTATCGCCCTCTTACCTTGAGTATGCTGGAAGGGTGCAGGGAATAAGGGAAGGAACAAAATCATGGAGGGACTTTTCCTTTTACCAACAGAAGCTTCTGTTTGAAGTAGTTTAGATGGGTGTAATAATACCCTTACGGTCAGAATTGAATCATTCCTGTTTTTTTTACATTATAAGCTTAAATGAAAATGATTTATGCCATGGGAATACTTTTCTTTTTTATGGTGATTTTTTTGAGGTTCATTACAAATGTTTTGAAGAAAAAAATCTTCTTTTATATCTCCTCGAACTTGTCTACTCCTGGTGAAATAAATACCTGTAGAAATCTCTAAAACTGTTTGCAAAAACCACACTCTAAAATATAATAAACTAATGAGATCAATAAGATCAAGTCATAGGACCATGTATCTCATAGTTATTTTATTAAAAGAAAATGTAAAATGAGGCTGCATTAGACTTAAAGCTAAACTAACAACATGCAACTTTTATTTACTATCCTACCCTACCTAAAAAGAAAGGGAAAATCTTTATTCAAGTGTAAGAACTCTTCCAATGTAACCATGTGCGGAGCAAGATAAGAAACATACTCATATCCATATATGAAAAAGTTACCACAGTGATTACTTGGATATGAAAAACAAACCAACCTACTTGTTTTGGCATCAGACAGTGTTGAAGAAGATAATAGTATTGTGGCCTGATGACCTCTTGAAACCAAATTTCAATGTAATATTGATGTTCATCAACAATAATTTCTATGCTCTCCTTCATCATGCTATGCGGATCCTCTTCTTTTGGATGATTGATTTCTGAAGTACATAAAGGATCTACTGAGATGGATGTTGAGAACTCCTCAATCTTAGGTCTTAATGATTGCTCTCCACTGGATGTAGTCCATAAATTTTCAGCTTCCTTTTCATTTTTGCAAGGAAAATCATTTTGTAGCTCATAAGACCTTGATTCTTCTAATATTTCTGGAGAGGTATTCAAGTTCTTGGCTATTTTCAAGATGTGTTCTTCCTGAGAAGAATATATCCTAGCTGCTGCTAGGATTTGAGAGAGTTCTTCCAAACTAATGGTCACCTTTGAATTCATTCTCCTGGTGGTGGTAAGGAAACAAAGGCTGTGTTGTTTGGTTTCGTAGATGGCTTGAGTGGTCTTGCCTCATGTCCCACTATTACTGATGCTTCAAATTTTGTTCTATAGTGATCCCTGTCTTAGTCTCTTCAGAGACTGCTTTAGCTCTTTGGGTTGAGCTAGCTCCTATTTTTCGGTATAGGTCTACGAAGTTTATGAGTGGAATGTTCCTTCCCCCAAAAAGGTCAGAAGGAACCTTAGATGAAAGGTCTGATTTAGATTTAATGTATCTACCTTTTGGATCTCTAGGTCTGTTCATGAAGGCAAACAAAATCAAAAACAAAAACTACCATTGGGTTTGGGGGAACTTGCTATAGCATATGCGTAGGTTCTTACCTCTCGTCTTAAAGTTCCCCCGCCACCAAAATAATGCTAAGGTTTATAAATGATCTAATTCCTAACTATTTCCTACCTTGAGACAACTCCCCGACAACGACACAAAAAATGATGGGTGTTCTATATGCACTAAAAACACACTAAAAACCCTTAATTAAATTGTCAACCCGGGCTAAGTAAACTTAGAGTTGTAGCAATATATATGCCAAGGTAGGAGGGCTGGTAGTATAGTCTAACTAAGGAAGTGGCTATCTAAGGGCTAATCTATTCAAGCAAAAACTATGAATGATCAAAACCCTACTAAGAAATTTAAACTATTTACCCTAAGTAACCTTTGAACAAAGGATCGATGGATAGTTCTAAGAAAGCAAATAAAAACCCTACTTAAAGCAAACTAGTTCAATCATAACAATAAGAAAATGCAAACTATTTAAGCATAACAATAAGCAAAAGCAAATTATTCATCTAATAAGCAAATAGCAACAACAAACTACTTCAACTAGCCTACTTAAATTCAATAAGCAACTATCCTATGAAAACAAGAAAATGAACAAGCAAGCAACTAACCTATTAAAGAAAGTAAACAACTAACTAGCCTAGGATGACTTCTACAACAAGTAAACTAATCAATAAGTAACTAATTAAACTAAGAAACAAGTGAACTCTATTCTTAAACTAATCTTCACAACTATTTCTAATTTACAAAAGGAAATCTACTAAATTGAAAGCATTATGATAAAAAAACAATTAACAACTAATCTCTATGGTAAGCAAACTACTTTTTAACCTACCAAAGTAAAAGACTATCTATCCTACAAAAGCAAGAAAACTATCTCCTAAGCTATGAAAGCAAGAAAACTATCTTCTAATCTATGAAAACTCAAATATAGGTTTGATGGTTGTGTGCATGTCTCCGGTGTCTTATAATATCACGTTGGCATTTAACAATGAAAGATAATTCAAGAGGGATAAACTCGATATTGACTTCAATAGCAAAGTGAAAAGTGTGAATTAGACAAACCAGTGAGAACTTAGCCCTTACAGAAACAACATCAATTACCCTGCATATCCATGTGATTATTACTCATGCATTAATCATCAACAGTTATAAAGATATTTATGAAATTCAATTGCACTCTATACTACGTAAGCAAACTCATAACCGAATTTAATCATTAACTACAAATTGAAATTGCAGCCTAGATCTAAGAAAGAAATTGCACGAAGGAAACTAAACTAGTCATATCTTAACAATTCAAATTGCAAAAAGAGAAATGCTTATAAACAGAAATTAAACACTATTTCAACGTATGACAAGAAAGCAAATAAGCAACTAAATGACGAATTAAATAAATAAAGCTAAATGGAAACTAGATCAACAAACTAGAATTGAAAACTAAAGACTAATGACTATCCATCCACCGAAACTCTGTCAAAGAAAGCACAAATTAAAATTCTGTTCTAAAGCTATGTTTTAAACTTTGTTTTAAACGTGATTTTAAACTCTATTTCAACATAAAGAAAGCCTAATCTATCATCTAATCACACAGGGGGTTAGTGCCTAAGCTTGCAAGTGTGCTTCTACTAACTAATAACTCATTGCATACTAACAAGATTCCTCATAATAACCTGCAAAAACTAAGCTAAATTAATTAAATCATAAACAACAAATTAAATAACAAAGAAGTAAAATGATAAGTCATGTACAAAAAAATGAATAAAAATGCATCTATGCTATCTAATTCAAAAATAAACTCATGAAATAGTTACCCAGGCTGCTGGTGCCCCCCCCCAACAAGTCGAGGTCACTCTTCAAATGCACACCACGATCTTCAACAACACAAATTCACCATTAAAACTAAAAACACAGTTTTACACAATTCTGGCAAAATAAAAATCGCAAAACAGAGGGAAATTGTCTTTTCCCTATAACACATGACTTCCTGGACTTCTTCCCCATTGTATGACCGCCACAGTGGTATTTATAAGCTTTACAGATTGAGAGGTCGACCACTAGAGAGTCAAACCTCTTCTAAAAATAGTAAATTACATTTAATGATGCCCTTACTGCCGAAATGAAGTGAGCCAGTAATCACCCAACATAACAACCCAAACCGAGTTGTCAAGAGTTCAGTAGTTGGAGGGCACAAGCACGAACAAAACCCATGTCTTTGATTCTCCCATCACTGGCCGCCAATACCATAACTGCCAAATCGCCCATCGTTTTTGTGCAGGACTGAGTGTTGGATGGAGTATCAGACTGAGTGTCGGATGGAGTACCAGACCGAGTGCCAGAAGAAAAAACAAGCTGAGATTTTGCCCGTGACACCAAAAAATGCGAATTAGATTCCTCGAAACATAAAAGCATACTGGATTACACTCAAGATCATCATAAAACATGGATTATGCATACCTGGTGTGAATCATAGTGTTTTGGCACAAAATCTCTTCAAAAACTTCGTCAAAACATGAAAACGCATATATACATTTGGCAAAAAGGATCTAATTAACGTCATAAAATCAGTCATATCACGGGCCCAACACTTCACATGATTATTCTTCCTTATTTCCTTCTATTCATTCATAACTTTTATTTGAGCATAATAACCGATAATCTATTAGAATCCAAATTCCCAGCGTTGATCCATTGGGGACATGTTTTTTAAGAGTGAATTTCCTGATGGTAATTACAATAATTATCCATGGCTACATCTTCCAAGTCAATGTTTAGATGTGTTGGAGTGGTTCAATAGCTTTAGGAGGAAATGATATTTTAAAGAATGGTCTATAATGTATTTGATTTGAGGTTCCCTCTCTTGTACTTTTCTTCATATCAAGTACTTCATTAGATGGTTTTTTAATCATCCTCTGTAAACTTTCCATATCCGTAGACTTTATCTTCAGTGAGGAACTTGGTTTGATGTCTTGTTAGGATTAGGTTTTTTCTGGGTGGTGTTATATCTTTCTTTCCCAACGTGTTTTGACCTTCCTTACATTCTTTCATTTCAAACTTGATTTTCGTAGCTTCTTCAAAATTCAAGGCTAAAATATCTTTACCTGCTCTTTTAACAAACATTGAGATTAAGGTATTTGTAATTCTATCCTAAAATTTGTTTAGAACTGTTGTAAATCATTGGTTAAAGTTTTTCACTTTTACTCTAGGACCCATGGCTAGAGAAAATAATTCTACCATTAATGTTCCTGTAGTGGTTTCTTCCACGAACTTATCTATGAAATCCTTTTGAAATTCAATCCAACTGGTGATGGATCCAACATGTAAATTAAGATACCACGTAGAAGCTGAATTCTCAAAGGTGTACAGGAAAAGACAATAGACTACATCATCAAATTGTACATTCATGAATCTAATGGCCATAATGAATTTCTTGATATGATCTTCGGATAAGTTGGATGTTTCAGGATCATACTTGGGAATAAATCATTCAAGGTGTTTAGGCAAGTTATGAAGTTGTCCAAGCATAGACAATGCATCTCTCACCAACCAAGATTGATTATCATTCTAATTATTGGCCATATTGTCAAGTTCTAAGTCCGAGCCTTCTTATTATGAGTTTGAGTTATCTTGATATTAATAATATATACTATCTAACAGAGTTACAACAAGATTGTTAGGGGTTGTGGGAATTGAACTAAATGGATGTTCAATTTATAGTAAAGATGAATCCACCAAATATTCTACTATATGAACCAATGCATGTTCAAAAGTTGAGACTATGGTTGTAGTGGTATTTCTTCGATGATGAAGTAATGGAGTCATAGGAAATGCACCTATTTTCCTAGTGTAAGATTGAGTAGTACGTCTAAAAGTTTCAACTTCCTCATTTGATACTGCATGTGGGATTGAATCAATATCGTTTCAAGTATTATCCCTACCTTGATGTATTGCGTTTTCAAAAATATGACCTTAAGGATTAGGAATTTTTGAATAGGGGATGTTTGTATGGCTTTCCATACAAGGCCCTCTTTCTTCAATCATGATAGGGGTTTTGAGTGAACTCTTCCATGTTTCCTTCTTTTTTCCGTTCGGTGTTTTCATGGCCTACCACACAGGAGCTCTTCTTGGAGAAATATTATTTACAAGTCAACATAGGGAACAACAATGACTCTTTCCCTCTTTTAGTAGCAACAATATCTCAATCTGATTAATGAAATGATAGACAATTATTTTGTAAATAAAAAACCAGTGATTCCTTGTAACAATTTGTATATAAATAACTTCATTTTAGCAAAACAAAAAACTAATGAACCAACGACTGCCTTTAATTCCTAAAATAGAACACATCTACTCGTTTGGATTACTTATCTACTTAGGTTGCCTACAACAAAACAACTAATAACTACCCTCGAACAATAAAATTGCTGTTCTTGTGTCAGATCTACTGCATGAACCTCTCTTGTACAATGGTCTCAATCTCACCCAACGATTTTCTGACAATGGAAGTGATAAACAAGAATTCTTAGATCTCTCGTCCAAAATCAAGGAAAGAATAAGTGATTCGACCAATGTTGTTTGAATTTAATGGACAAGGGATCAAATCTAAGAGGAATTATGATAAGATCCTAGTGAATCGAGCGAGATTTTCTTAGCTACCAAAATTGAATTCTAATGGGACAATGTTGCCGCCAAAATACACACATTTTGATGGTGGTTTGTGTTCTTCTGGGGTGCCCAAAAACTTCGTTTACCATTTTGACAAGTTTCAAAAAACATGATTTTCTCTTTTGAAATCTAATTAACACCTCGAAAAACATGTCAATGCAAACACTCATTGTATAGAACCAATGGTAGTGTGTTCGACATATTCCAAAAAAGGCAATGGAGTTTTCCAAAAAACTTACCTATTTCTATATCGATGATCTCCTAAAACATTCTATCGATGAGTTTCTAGAAACATGAATTTGTCAGAGGTTCCCAAAAACTTGTATCGACGCTCTACAAAAAACCTCTCAACTCCCTTTTACTGCTTTCGACGTTTTCTGAAAAACTATTTCTATTGGTGTGTTGGGAAAACTTCTTTTCAACGTTTGCCAAAAAACTTGTATTGAAATATTAAAGAAAATTTACCTTTTTTATCAGAGCTAGCCAAAAACATGTTTCCATGAGTCCTAGAAAAGTTTTGTCGGAGATTTATAAAAAAATATTTTTTGTATTTTCGACACTTCCGAACGTAGATGTCTATCAGGGGTCTCTGAAAACTGTTGTTAAACTTTCGACGCTCGTGAAAAACATTTATTTTTATCAACACTTTCAAGATTTTTTTTTTCGACGAGTTCTAAAAAAAAATGTTTTTGACCCCTTTCCAGTGGTCTTCAAAAAGGTCCCTTTTCACTGGAGTCTTCACAAAAACATGTATCCACATGGATTCTCCAAAATTCTTTCTTTTGCATCGACGACCTACAAAATGGTCTGTCCATCATTTTTTGAGTTTTCTATACCCCATTGATATCATTTTTTATCATTCAAAACTTGGTTTTCTTTTTGGGGTTTTCTTTGAGCCAAAACATTTTCTAACTATATGAGATGCATAAAAAAAAATAAAAAAACAAAAACATATGAAATTTCCTTGTAAAAAATCAAAGAAAATGTGGTACTCAAAAATTTAAAATTTTTAGGGTGTGTTGTGTACTCAACATAATCCAACTCTTAGAAAAGATAAGTACCTCTTCTTTTCTCTAAAATTTATTATTATGCGATGTTTCTAATTATGATATGTAAATGGATAAATTCATTGAAATTTCTTGTATGAGCAAATGAATCTAATTTTATATTGTATGCAAATTGTTTGTAGAAATGCATTGTGCATACAAGTCTAAAAACCAGTTTGGTAATTTTAGTGCAACGATGTCCATTGGAACTCAAATTTTAATTGGGGTTATCTAGAAAATAACCCACATGGCCACCAAAAACTAGCATTAGATTTTCCTATTTGACCCTTAAAAAGACAACATTGATGTGGATGAAAATTTGCTAAAAATTGGCCATACAATGTCTGTTGGCACTCAAATTTTAATAGTAGGTAGATAAGATCAACATCCATATGCTCACAGCTATATTCATTCATTTCAATCCCGAAAAGGTGGAAATATAGTCAAGTCTTATAGTTAATGTTGTGAAATTTGGTTGCTGGAAGGCACTTTCTAGAAGGAGACATTATGAGAAGGATATCAAGCCAAGTGTTCAAGAATGATTGAATATGTCCTAGTATGTTTTTAATTCTCAATGATTGTATTTGAATGAGTTTACAATTCTCTTCTTTATACTCTTCTCCTTGAAATAAATAACTAGTTAATTTCCCCCATACCCTTACACAATGATGTTTGTTGTGAATGAAAGGTTGTTGCAACTATTGTGAATGTTATTGAGGGTTTAAATGAGGTGTATAGATGTAGTATTCCAGATATAGAATAATACGTAGAACAAAAATATTTTAGCTAGAAATGGCAAAACAACAATGATATAACCAGAACAATACCAGAATAATACTAGAATAACACCAGAAAGAACACCTTGATTAATGATAACAATGTTCACTTGCATCTTCGAGGGGGAAACCTCCAGTAGAGCAGAGCTCTATTACAATAATATCCAAGACAAAACTTCTCATACCCTCTACTCCTATTTATACTAAATCCGTCTATCCAAAAGAACAATCTAGAAGCATAAGCTTCTATTAGGTCTTCTTACATTTGACTTATTCTTCCTTATTGATAGGCCTTATTAATATTGGCCTTTATTACATGGAAATATATTCTTCTACCTACGTGAGGGGTTAGGGAGGTTAGGTCCCTAAGATGTCCTCCCCCTTAAAAACAACCTTGTCCTCAAGGCTTGAGATGAGGAAATTGCCACAAAATGGTAGCTGGTTCCCAAGTGGCATCTGCTGGAGTTGTATCTTTCCATTAGATTAACACTTCCTTGATGGTGCGCTGATGCAGACAACACTCACGTTGGTCCAAAACTGGTTGTGGTTGGAACCAAATGGAGCCTTCTTCATCCAACTCGGGAAGGCTGGTTTGAGTTTGGCACTTAGTTCCAATCACCTTCTTTAAGGAGGAGACATGAAAAACAGGATGGATCTTAGAATGATTGGGCAAAGCTAACTGATAGGCCACTTGCCCCACATGCTTGAGAACAATATAAGGGCCCTAAAATTTGGGTGCCAGTTTCTGACAATGGTCAACCTTGAGGGAAGTTTGCTTATAAGGTTGCAGTTGAAGAAACACCTAGTCTCCTTCAACAATTTGACATTCAAAACAACCTTGATCTACCTGTTGCTTCATGCGATTATGGGCCATGACCAAATTCTCTTTAAGGGTACGTAGAATACCCTCTTGAAGTGTAAGCATTCAGTCAACCACCTATACCTTCGAGACACCTGACATGTATGAGAGAACTGAAGGTGGAATCAGAAGTGGTTGTAGTGTTCCAGGAGCTTTGAATGTTTCTCCCTTGTTGCGTTGACAAACATCACATTCCGCCACAAAATTACGAACGTCTTGTTTCATACCATCCCAGAAAAAAGAACGTTTGACCCAATCATAGGTTTTGGTAAACCCTGAGTGCCCAACTATGGGTTTAAGTTATGACTGTTTAATTAAATACAAATGACCTTTGTAGCGAATCTCATCATTGTGCCAAGAGTACCCTAGGGAAACTGGAGAATTGGATTGCAATTGTTGGATCAAATGTGAAATTTTGGGATCTTGTAGCCATTCCTGGCGAACAGCTTGGAGAAAATCTGGTACAATGAAGGAGAGGGAAAAAAGGGACCCTTCATTTTCAAATTTTCTTGAAAGTGCATCAACAACCACATTGTCTTTGCCTTTCTTGTAAATGATCTCATAATCATATCCAAAGAGATTAGTCACCCATTTTTGTTGCTTCAGGGAGGAAGGGCGTTGTTCTAGAAAATACTTGAGGCTTTAATGATATGTCTTAATTTCGAAGCATTTTCCCCAATAGATAAGGCTGCCAAAGATCCACTGCATGCATAATAGCCGACATTTCCTTTTCATAGATTGATTGGCCCAAATGTTGCTCTGACAGTTGTTTGCTGGTAAAGGCCAAAGGATGACCATCTTGCATAAGGACTGCTCCAATTCCTCCGTTGGAAGCATCACATTCCAGGACAAAGGTCTTTGTGAAATCAGGAAGGGCTAGGACTAGAGTGGTGCACATGACCGCCTTTAAGGTTTGCAAGGCTTGATCAGCTGCGAGAGTCCAAGTGAAAGAATTTTTTTAAGGAGAGTAGTGAGAGGTGCTACAATATTTCCATAATTCTCAACAAACTTGTGATAATAACTTGTTAAACCTAGAAATCCACATAATCTTTTGAGAGTCTTTGGGCGAGGCCAATCTTGCATAGCTTCAATCTTTTTAGGATCCACCCCGACACCTGCCTTGCCAACAATATGACCCAAGTACTCGACTTCTGAGGTGCCAAAAACACATTTAGATTGTTTGAGGAAACTTTGGTGATGAGAGAGTAGATGTAGAACTCAATCCACATGAGCAACATGGGTTTTCCAGGTTTTACTATAGGTGAGGATATCATCAAAGAAAAATAAGACAAAATGACGGAGAAAAGGACAAAAGACACGATTCATGAGGCTTTGGAAAGTGGAGGGAGAATTACACAAGACAAAGGGCATGAAAAAAAACTCATAGTGGCCCTCATGAGTTAGAATTACAGTCTTAGGAATGTCTGCCTCGTTCATATGTATTTGGTGGTATCAAGAACACATATCAAGTTTATTAAAGAACCGGGCACCACTCAATTCACCCAAGAGGTCATTAATGAAAGGAATGGGAAATTTGTCATTGATGGTGAGTTTGTTGAGGGAGCGGAAGTTAGGACACATGTGCCAAGAGACTTCTTTCTTTAGAACCATTACCATAGGAGAAGAGTATGGGCTCGTACTAGGAGAGATAACACATGTGATGAGAAATTCCTTAACAATTTTCTCAATTTCATCTTTTTGGGAAAAGGGATGATGATAGGGATGGACATTCGGAGGAAGGCTGCTGGGGACAATTGTAATGGAATGATCATGAACACCATGGGAAGGAGGAAGTCCCTGGGAGTGGAAAAACAACTTGATGTTTGGAGAGTATGGATTGGAGGTCCTGCGACACATAGGGTGTTTCAGTGGTGTGAATGGCATGGAGTTATGCAATAATGCTAGAATGAGATTTTTTGAGGAGCTTTTCCATGAGATGGGAACTGATGATCTCTGGGGAATTGACGGTGATGTAAGGTGTTATCACCCTATAATTTCCCAGGCCGAGGAGGGAATCGACAGGGGTAACCACAAAACCGCTTTGAGTTGCTACCATACTTCATTATTTTTAATGGATCATAGGATTAGCTCCCTCCTAATCCTTGCTTCATGTATGCGTGCATATAATCAGCTCCCTCCATCTAATAGAGTCCATTCTTCCATTTGAATCGTTATTGTCTTCTATAATATATAATTGGCTCTCTCTATCTAACAGAGTCCACGCTTCCATCTTGTTGTCTTCTACAAAAACGTTATAATTCTTTCTCTAACTTCTTTCTGTCTTTGCTTCTTCTGAGTCTCTTCATGATTGATTTGGCATATTTCATCCTTTCATGTGTATTATCTATTGTATAAATCTTTATCTTGTTGTTCTTCCATAGGTATAGTTCTTCTTGGAATACATTATCTTTCAAGGGATAGATATACAAGATATGTACAAAGATGATACAAACGAGATATGTACAAGAAATAAGAAGAGTATTGTTACCTTTAAAAGAAGAAGTCTCTTTCATCCTGCTTAGTCTTCTTTGTAGGTTCCTTTTCTTCAACAACTGATGCTTCGTGTTTCTCCTTCCTTTTCCTTAGCTCGGGACAATGATTCTTGTAGTGACCATTCTTTCGATAGTGGACGCATTGTATTTTTGAAATGTCTTTCTCTTGATTTGACTTCCTCCTTGAGCCAAACTTCCTTTTGTTCCTGAAGTTATTGAATCTTGCCGTGAAGGCTTTATCATCGTACTTCTTTTGGGGTTTCTCTTTTTCACTGATCCTTAATTCTTCTTGAGCACAACAAGTCCAAAGTTCTTCAAATGTCGGATACTCCTTTCTTGTGTTCATTCTTGTGGCAAATGCATTCCATGTCTTGGGAGGACCATTGAGTACTATGTTTACCAATTCCTTCTCTGAAATGGTCTCTTCAATAGCTTGTAGTTGATCTCTTAACTAAGATATTCTCACAAGGTATGATGTTATGATGTCATCATCATTCATCTTTATGTCACAAAGCTCATTCTTCAGACTCATGACTTGTCCAATGTTTCTGACTGAGAAGAGTTTTGTTAGGGCATCGTACATCTTCTTCGATGAGTCAAGATGAGAGATGTAGGGTATCAAGTGGTCTTTTACAGAGTCCACTATGATACTCATGGCATTGATGTCACCGTCTTTGAACTTCTCCATAACTACAACGTTCTGTGGTTCCTTCTCTTTTCCTTCTTCAAAGACTGGTTCCACGATCTTTCCTTTCACGATATCCAACACTTTATTCTTGGCAAGGATGAGGTCAATCCTTGTCTTCCATGCTCTGAAGTTAGAGGCTCCATCTAAATTGTTCTCTGACTTCATAGAATAAGTCATGGCTGCTTTGACTTGGTCAAACCCTAGATTTGACCAAAATCTCAAACTTCACGTCTTGGCTTTCTGAGAGTACCAGGAGATGCGCTAGGCTAGGGCACACTGATCTATCCAGATATTAGGTCAGTCTCTTCACTTAAGGTGCCTCAATGAGAGGATTAGGGTTTCTACAACTGCTCCTGCTAGTAACCCTAGCGGCAGTGTCTTGGAAGCTTCTTCTGTTAGTAACCGTAGCGGCAGTTCCTCAACGAGCTCAATATCCTAGCGGCTATGTTTCCTTCTAGAATTTAGACTGAATGAAGGAGGTGTGGGCCCATAACCTGTTAGAATATAATTTATGTGCTCATTTTACCATTGACAATATATCTATTGTCACCCAACCATAGGCCGAAGCCACCCTCCGAGCACCTTAACCTTGATAGAGAATCACTCTGGAAGAAAACCCTAGGCTAGATAGCCAAACAAAGGGTAGCGCACCTTTCCCCAAAGATAGCGCACCAAAAAGAGCTGATCAGATAGTCCAAACCCTAACCAAGAGATAGTCGAAGCCAAACGTGATCTGCTAGCTGCAGCAGCTGCAATGGCATCTCTCCTCAAACCTGCATACAAGACTGGGCACTGCAGTGTGCACAAGTTGTTGCTCTACAATTCTGAGACTGTCTGCCAGAATGAGAACTGGCCTCCTGTGTTTATACTAATTCTGGCTAACTGCCTGGGTCGACTTCTCATTCTGGGTATCTATCTGTTCATTATATATTATGATTTTTGGCCGACTTCTTCTCTTGGAGGATAACAACCTAATATAATTTATCTTCTTGAGATGACAAGTCTTCTAGGTTTATTAGCCAACTCATTAGGGTTTCTTCTTGCTTCCCGGAGTATTCTATCCTTGTCAGGTTTACACGTGGAGGTAAATACCTCCCGCAGCTACCATAATATCAACATCATGGTCACAAATGGCCACCTAGATTCCTTAAATGGCCATATGGATTCATGGTTTCTCACTACATCAAGTTCTTACATTAGATGGTAAGCTTCTATTGAATCTAGTTCTTGGTAATCCTCTTGCCTTAGTGATGAAGCTAGCATCCTTTGACAACCCCATAGATTTGTATGTTTTATTGGCAGGTACTCTTGATATTCATGTCCATGATCTAGTCCATTGTAACTTGGTCATGGTAGTCAGGGTTGAGTTATGTAGGAGCAAAGTTTTTTTCCACCTTCAAGATGTCCAACAAATATGGAAAGCATGCTTGAATAAGTGCCACATTAAAGATAAGGTGTAAGCCAAGAAAGGGTGGGAGATTGAATTCAAAAGAAATCTCACCCACATCCTTGGAGATGGTGTAAATCCAATATCAAAGTTCTTTGAGCTTCCTATTGGGGCCTTTGAGTCTCTTTGAATATAAATGCAACCATACCTTGTCACCAACTTGGAACTTGCGTGGATCACAATGTTGATCATGTCGCTACTTGGTGGTTGGAGTCAACCCTATTTCATGTGAGTACGAGCCCGACCTAGTTTCCGATTCCGCCAGATAAAAAAAATAAAAACACAAAATCATGTTGCTACTTGTACTTGGAATTTTCTTTTTGTAGAATACCATGAACTTGTCGTTGGATGTGTTGGATTTATTCAACAAATTTTGTTGTTTTTCCTACCTTGTTTTGGGCATGGGAGGACAATGTCTACGTTGATGCAATGACCAAAGCCACATCAATTAGGAATAATAGTTAGAACACAAGACACACTTGAAAAGGATTGTGCTAATGGAAATATAAATAATTTCATTTTAGCTATGCTAAATACAATAAAATAGTTTATCCCATGTACATGGATGCTTGGAGTTATACATTGTGAACATATACTCAATCATCTTGTTGACTACCTTCACGTGTGCATTAGGCTCGGGATGGTAGGTGATTGATTTGGTTAGTTTGGTTTTTATCATGAACTAGAGGTAAACCAAAAGATACTTTTGTCCCTATCATAAACAATGGTCTTTAGCAACCTAAAATGAATCCACACATTCCCAAAGAAGAGCTTAGCAATGGATTATGGTAAAACACTCTTCTTACATGGTGAAAAAATTGACATGTTAGAGAATCAGTCAATCAACAAAAAAAACACAATTATTACCATAGTTGATTGAGGACATACATGACATAAAATCCATGGAGACTAACTTCTAAGGCTTATCTAAAATGGGAAGAGAAGTAAATAATCCTTGCATCTTGATCACAGTGTTAACAATGGCATAAGGAGTGCAATATCTTATATATATGTTGATGTTCCATTGGAGCTTTGGATGGTATAGGTACTTATATAGTACTACCACTATCTTCTACATGTTGAAATTCCCTGCCACCTGACCATAGTGTGCCTCCCAAAAAATTCTCTTACGCTTGATTGAAGGACCACAAAGATGGCCTATCTGGGATAGAAGTCCATCAGGGAGGTGAAAGTCTCAAATTTTCTTGTGATTATATTTGGTATGTAGAAGTGAAGTCAAGATCAATGTCATACAATTGGGGCAAGTATGAAGTCTCTTACCCACAAAAATTTAGGATTGTAGTCATCACCACTACTAGAGGTCGACCTAGGAAATTTGCAACTCAATTGGTGCTTCTCTTATTGTACTTGATGTTTAGGTAGAATTATTGTAGGTATATGGATCACTTCTAATGAGGATCATTGTATAGCTTGCTTTGCATAAATTACAAAGGGTGGTGGTTAGTGTGGATGACTATTTTATATCCCACAATATCATATGCTTCCATGCTGATAGGTCTAAACAATCGAGTAAATATATTTGTCATAGGTGGGGTATTTATGAACAACATCAGAGCATGTTGCCCTATAATAGGTCATCGAATGTCCATAATGTGTGAGGATTGCAATGACAAGACAATCTGAGGCCACTATCTTGTTTTCAAACAATTGTTACCGATCAAGAACTATTAGGAATAGAGTCATACAAAGGTGATGCTTCAACACCTTGAATGATTTATATTGTGCATCAACCTAGGGAAACATGGCCTTGCCTCCACCCTTGGTCACTTAATTTATGGGCTAAGAAATATGAGAAAACCTTAAAAATATTTGAAGCTTCACTACTATATGTTCGGTTGGCTAGTCATATATGATTTGGATCTTAGCTAGATCCACATCCACACCATTCTCATCCATGATGTACCATGGATATTGAATTATTTTCATTTCAAATGAGCACTTATTTATGTTGGAATATAACTTGTGCTACCTCAGGGTGTTGAGTACTTGTTGAATGTGATTGAATTCTCTTCCTGGTGTTGGTCACTATAATTGCTTAATTGATTCAAACAACCAAGTGATACATGAATTGTCAACCCAGGGAAGTCTGTTTATTTCAAAGATAACCACGCACTATATATGCTCAATTCCAAAAGCAACTTAGAGTTGTAGTAAAAAAAATTATACTAATCACACTTGCCTTGAATGAACTGAAGTTCTGATTAAATCACAGGAAAGAACCCTACCTATTGCAGATCTTAAATATTAATCTAAAGAATCCTGGATTACATTAAAATAACACTTGCAACAGGAAAGAACAACTATTCTGCAACCAGAGAACAAGACCCTTACTCTCAACAGAGACTTCAGTACTTTAATTCTGATTAACACTCTTTCATGAAAACAGTAATGCAGAGAAAGCTAACTCTATCTAGCAGAGAACAAGGCCATCTAATTCCTTCCTTTCTAAGCAGGAACCTTAAGCCATATCCCTGATTAGCACACTTGTGAAAATAACTGAGATCTACAGAGAACAGGATCTCCTGATTCCTTCCTTTCTGAGCAGGAACCCACCCAGTTTCTGGCTAGCACACTCGCAGGAGTAATTGAAATCTACAGAGAACAAGATATTCTGATCCCTTCCTTTCTGAGAAGGAACCCTTAATCCAATCTCTGGCTAGCACACTTGCAGAAGTAATTGAAATCTACAGAGAACAGGACCTCCTGATTCCTTCCTTTCTGAGCAGGAACCCTTAACCCAATTTCTGGCTAGCACACTTGCAGAAGTAATTGAAATCTACAGAGAACAAGATATTCTGATCCCTTCCTTTCTGAGCAGGAACCCTTAACCCAATCTCTGGCTAGCACACTTGCAGAAGTAATTGAAATCTACAGAGAACAGGACCTCCTGATTCCTTCCTTTCTGAGCAGGAACCCTTAACCCAATCTCTGGCTAGCCTCATTAAATCATCGCACAAGATTGCTAATAAAAAGGATTACGAATTTCATTCAATAAACTAAGACAGAGTTCAGTAGTGTTTCAGCAAAGAGGAATTCATTAAAAGTAGTGTTTCAGCAAACAAAATTTAATCAAATCATAAATAGAGATTGTACTAACACACTTCTAAAACTAATGGGTGAATCTTTTGAAGAAGGTGGGCCCTCCCTTCTCACAAGACTCCCCTGAAACGAGAAAGCTAGAGAAGGATACTCAAAGAAGTCTTTTATTCATCTATCAAAATGTCATGTTACAATCTGGAAATGAAATACGTCCCTCTCTCTGAAGCTTTCTTAATACATAAAACTTGGATCCCTCGAATGATGATTTCCTCTTATTTAAAGAGGGAACCCCTTCGATACAATTGATCAAAAATTACAATGTATATCTGAGTCCTATCTTTAGTCGGATCTACTTTCTAAACCAGAATAGGATGTCCTAGTCCCATGCAACATAATACTATTACAGGTGCTGAATGAGGTATTGCTGTTACGGCTGGAGTAACAGCTTCTTCTCGTTGCTGCTGATTGCTGTTTCAGCATCGCAATTCGCGGGCTGTTTCAGCCACGTGAATTGCGCTCTTGATGTGTCAGCATTCGTATGTAGGAGCGATGGTTGGTGCTTGACCGCTGACTGTAACGACTTCCTTGTGTTTCAACATCGTTGGTCCTGGCGGTTTCCTCTGTGTTTCAGCATCGTCGGTCCTGGCAGTTTCCTCTATGTTTCAGCATCTGCAGCTCTGGATTGTGTAACGACTCTGTGTTTCAGCATCTGCGACTCTGGACTGTGTAACAACTCTATGTTTCAGCATCTGCGACTATGGACCGTGTAACAGCTCTGTGTTTCAGCATCTGTGACCTTGGACGGTGTAACAACTCTGTGTTTCAACAACAGGCTTCAAATGCTAATATGCAGTTTGAATACTTATACATTTCTAATCAATGGTTAAGTACGAGAGTGATGTAAAATATTATGAAAAACAGATTAAACGTATAGTAATGAGAAGGGACGTTGTATACCTTTGGAATGATCAGATAAAGTGATAGTATGAGTTTAAATATGGGTGATCAAGAGTATAATAGTGGCAAAAAGTATAGGCAAAAAGGTACATTGTGTGGTCCTAACATCCCCCCCAACTCAAGGTGTTGCATGTCCTTAGGCAACGTCACTCTGAGTCAGAGTCTGAATACCGACTCTGATCGTGTAAATTACTCAAGCAGTAGCTCTGGGAGGTACTGTCCGTTGGCGTTCTGAACCCTTGGACCTGCTGTAATCTTTGCCATGCTGCTGTTTCTGTCTTCTTAGGTAGCTTATATTTGATTTGATACCTTTCTATTAGCAACCAGAGGATAGGAAAATAAAACTGGTACCCTATCCAGTTTTCAGCACAGTGCTAAATACACTGGATGTAGTTAGGCACCCTAGAAATTGCTACCTCAAGGTTGGTAGGATTAAAAGGATTGTGTTGTTGTCTCTTTTCAGTGGATTGCTGCCAAAACAGGTTATTTGCCTGGAGGGCAGGAATCTCTATGGATCTGATGATGTGTTGACAGTCCTGGAGTACTGTTGATTGTAGCTGCTGAACATGTTCAGTGACTCCTGGTTCTTTTAAGAACTCATAATATTGTGTGACAAAGGTGGCTGCCTTCTGAGGTTCTGGTCTTATCCAGAGGAGGCGATTATCTTCATTGTGCTTGGCAGCCAAAAAATCATCTTTCCAAATGATTTGATTAAGGAGAAAGGAGGTGAATGCTCGAATTTGGACATCCCCAACAAGGGGATTTATGTTTAGCAGCCTATTCTTGGGAATAGCCTCATTATGAAAGTATGCTTCACAGAGGAGATGCTGATCCCTAGTAGAGGCTGCTACAAAAGTTTTGACAAAATCTGTTGGGTGTATTAGTGCATAGGATTTGCCTTCTATAATTGATTTAATCTGAAACCATGTGAGTCGCTCCATAAGGAACAAGGAGTAGTTACAAGATGGTTTTCTTGTGGCCAATAGCTTTTGTGTCAAATCAAATACTCGGGCCATTCTACCTTTTAACTCCTTGTTCTGTTTCTTGAGGGCACGAGCTTCCTCACGTGTCTGCTCTAGAGCTTCCCAATTTGAGAAAGTGTGATTTATCCAGATTTGTTTGTGCACTTGCAGATTTTTGGCTTGTGTTTCAGCATATTCTTTCTTCCATTTCTGTATTGCTGCCTACTCATCCCATAGCCGAGTCTGTGTTTCAGCGTTGGAAGTAGTGGGATGAGATAAGGTCTGAGTAGATTGTTCCCTGGAAGTGGAGAGATTGATCTGGTTGGGAGGTGTAAATTCCTCCATAGGCACTGTCTGTACAACCTTGTTGACAAAGGTAGGGGCTTATTTTGTTGCAATGGAGGGTTTAGTCTTAAGCTTGGGAGGGCCTGCTGATTCTTGTGTTACAGCAGGTTCAGTCTTAAGCTTGGGAGGGCCTGCTGGTTCTTGTGTTGCAGCAGGTTCTTCCTTGGTTACAAAAGGTGAAGGAGTAGGGGCTGCTCCTGGTACTGAGACTTGGATTACCTTATAGCTTGCCAGATAGTAAACGCCACCACATTGGCAACACATATATTCTTTACACACGCCCTCTGTAGTCTCCTCTGACAAGGTTGCTGTTTGAGCTAAGGTGTATGAATTTAGTCTTTTTCATATGCTTCCTTTGCCCTGGCTAATTCTTGCTGATATGCTTCCAACTGAGACTTTAAAAACTCGTTTTCTTCCAAGACAGCGGCCATTGTTGGTTCGGATTGAGAGATGACTGGTTCTTGTGTGACAGTCATAGCCTCATTAGCTGGTTCTTGTGGAGCAGCTACAGGAATGGCAGCTGATGCTTGTGTTTCAGCCTCTTGGTGTAAGGAGAGTAGTGTTTCAACACCTTCGACCTCTGATTCCTGCATCTCAATGTCAATGTCAGCGGCTGGTTCTTGTGTTTCAGCCGTAGCACCCGGGGTCTCTGATTCCTGTATCTCAATTTCAATGTCAGCAACTGGTTCTTGTGTTTCAGCTACTTTATTTGAAACAAATGATGTCTGGGCTTCTGGTTCTTGTAACTCAATATCAGTGGCTGGTTCTTGTGTTTCAGTCGTAGCTGTTTCTTGTGTGTCAGCTATGGTTGGTTCTTGTGTTTCAGCCACTGAGTGGGTAGCTGGTTCTTGTGTTTCAGCTACTTTATTTGAGATAGATGATGTCGCAGCATCCTGGGCAGCTGGTTCTTGTGTTTCAGTGCCCGTGGCTGGAATAGGCAAAGATCCCGGGATGGGGGAGGTTGGAGGTGTACGGGGTATCAGTCTAATCGGTGGGGGATCTAGGGTAGTGGTACTAAAGGGTGGCCTTGTTGAGGCTCTTGTTCTCTTTTTCCGTAAGAAGGGTGGAAAGAGGGGAGCTTGTTTTCATTTTCGTGAAGGCCTTTCTTTAATGATGGGGCGGGAGGAATTATCTGGTTCAGAGTCATCACTAAGAATATGAAGGGCGGGAGTGGATGACTCTGGTAAGGTATGCGATGGATTTGGTATGATAGGGGGATTTATTGGACTGGTTGGTTTTGTGGGCGGGCTATTGGGTACTTCGGGGGAGTCTGGGGGGTTTTGCGATTGCTGCTCCTGAGGATTTTCAGGAATTTCGGCAGCAGGTTGGGGGTTTATGGGTGGGTTATTTAGTGGACGGTTTTTTTGAGCAAAACCCCTGTGGATGAGAAATTGGACAAGACGGTGGTGAGTGAGTGAAAGGGTTGGATCTTTAGCCTTTCTGCAATAATGTGCCATATTTTTCAAATAGCCCAGCAAATAATAAGGAATATTGACCCGTCTGTTATGCCTTAAATGAGAAAGCAGAAGAAATTCGTGATGATAAACTACCTGATATCGGCCTTCGCAGGTCAAGTAATGTTTGATGAACCTTGTGACTTCCGGCCATGGGGGTGGCAAGGAGCTGAGCTGAACACCCCTGCCTTTCAATTCAATTCGTTCTTCGGGCAGGAAGAAGTTCTGCTGTACATTCCCAATGATATGTTTTCGGCTGAACATGCGAGTGCCGTCGATAGGGAGGCCTGAGACCTCTGCTATGTCTTCTTCTGTTACTGATATTCGGACCCCTTAGACGACATAATGGTCCTCCTGAAGATTTTGGGCGAATTGTAGGACCTGTTGTTCATTATACCCCTGAAGTCTGTGGAAGTAATTGAGCCATCCTGCATGCTGGAAGATTTGATACACTGTTGGATAGTGTTCTAACATCGCTGTGGTGGCGGGCTCATTCCGTATGACAGATCCTCCCATGGCTACCAGCTCGGTAAGATACAACGTCAAGAGTTTGAGTATCAGCTTCTGCGCAGAGTGAGTTATCCGAGCGACGTTATGCAAAATGGCGGTCAAATGTGCGAAAGGGTGGTGAAATAGGGGTGACGACGGTGAATTTGTGTGAAATGATGGTATCGAAGATTTGACATGTACTCCCCTCCCGTCAAGTGCGACTAGTAATGATTGCACTTGAGTGGTCATAATGATATAGGATCTTCCCATTAACTATAGTCTAACTGAATTACATAAAATTTACATACCTCGCCTTACCTTTTGATTCGTTCTGCAAACAAAATATCATGCCTGTCTGTGGTAGTCCGGTCGTGGCGGAGACTTTTGATCTAATAGATGAATTGTGTCGAGGGTTTGCTGACTAGAAGGACGAACTATAATCTGAGGGCGTAAAAGCTTGTTTACAGATGATGTTGAAAAACTGGTGTTTCAGCAACAGAGAAGATCGAAACAATTGCTAGATGAAGAACTGCTGAGCAATGGTGTTTCAGCATCAGAAGAAAGTCAAAAGTGCTGAACAATGGTGTTTCAGCATCGGAAGAAAGTCAAAAGTGTTGAATAGTGGTGTTTCAGCATCGGGAAAAATGATGAAGGGTTGCTGACAATGGTGTTTCAGCAACAGAAAAGAAAAGGCGAAACAATTGTTGGACGATGTTGTTTCGTCGATGAAGGATGGTGAGGAGATGGCGGACTGTAGTGTTTTGGGAGTGGGAATAATGAAAAGTGCTGAACAATGGTGTTTCAACATCGGGGAAAATGATGAAGGGTTGCTGACAATGGTGTTTCAGCAACAGAAAAGATCGAAACAATTGCTAGATGAAGAACTGCTGAGCAATGGTGTTTCAGCATCAGAAGAAAGTCAAAAGTGCTGAACAATGGTGTTTCAACATCGGAAGAAAGTCAAAAGTGCTGAACAGTGGTGTTTCAGCATCGGGAAAAATGATGAAGGGTTGCTGACAATGGTGTTTCAGCAACAGAAAATAAAAGGCGAAACAATTGTTGGACGGTGTTGTTTCGTCGATGAAGGATGGTGAGGAGATGGCGGACTGTAGTGTTTTGGGAGTGGGAAGAATGAAAAGCGCTGAACAGTGGTGTTTCAGCATCGGGGAAAATGATGAAGGGTTGCTGACAATGGTGTTTCAGCAACATAAAAGGAAAGGCGAAACAATTGCTGGACGATGTTGTTTCGTCGATGAAGGATGGTGAGGAGATGGCGGACTGTAGTGTTTTGGGAGTAGGAAGAATGAAAAGTGCGGGACAGTGGTGTTTCGGTAATGAAGGAAAGTCAAAAAGTACTGAACGATGGTGTTTCAGCATCGGGAAAGTCAACAGTGCTGAACAATGGTGTTTCAGCATCGTGAAAGTCAACAGTGCTGAACAGTGGTGTTTCAGCATCGTGAAATCTTGTCTCTTTGAAGTAGGATCGTCCTCTCCTAGTGGCTGTGCTTCGATCGAGAATCTGCAAAAATCGACTGTAGCATGGTATTTCTTGACAGGGATTATTAGTAAATAAAATCTAATCTAATATAATACTAAAGAAAATTAACTTCAAATAATTAATTGTTATTAGGGGTAGAAACCCCCTCAACGAAGAGAAAATGAGCGTCTTCCATGCATGTGGCCTTAAAATCTTCTTTAGAAATAGGTTGCTGGTACAGACGGAGCCAATGACCATTTACAAGTAACGTAGTTCTGGAGTCATCGATTGTGAGGAGCCTTACTGTTCCATTGGGGAAAACTGTGTCTACTTCGTAAGGGCCAAGCCATCTTGTACGCAGTTTCCCTTGAAATTATTTGAACCGGGAATCATACAGTAGGGCCCAATTACCTTTTTGGAACTGCTTGTTCTTGATATTTTTGTCATGCCATTTTGATCTTTGCTGTTGAATTATGGTTGTTTG
>ML779329.1:425700-460073 GCA_009831015.1 Picea engelmannii
TGGGGTTTTTCATGCAATCTTTTTATCTAAAGAAAAGAAATCATAAGTGCTTTTGAAATCTATAGCTATCTTCCCCGGCAACGACGCCAAAATGTTGGTCACTATAATTGCTTAATTGATTCAAACAACCAAGTGATACATGAGTTGTCAACCCAGGGAAGTTTGTTTATTTCAAAGATAACCACGCACTATATATGCTCAATTCCAAAAGCAACTTAGAGTTGTAGTAAAATAAATTATACTAATCACACTTGCCTTGAATGAACTGAAGTTCTGATTAAATCACAGGAAAGCACCCTACCTATTGCAGATCTTAAAGATTAATCTAAAGAATCCTGGATTACATTAAAATAACACTTGCAACAGGAAAGAACAACTATTCTGCAACCAGAGAATAGGACCCTTACTCTCAACAGAGACTTCAGTACTTTAATTCTGATTAACACTCTTTCATGAAAACAGTAATGCAGAGAAAGCTAACTCTATCTAGCAGAGAACAAGGCCATCTAATTCCTTCCTTTCTAAGCAGGAACCTTAAGCCCTATCCCTGATTAGCACACTTGTGAAAATAACTGAGATCTACAGAGAACAGGATCTCCTGGTTCCTTCCTTTCTGAGCAGGAACCCTTAACCCAGTTTCTAGCTAGCACACTCGCAAGAGTAATTGAAATCTACAGAGAACAGGATATTCTGATCCCTTCCTTTCTGAGCAGGAACCCTTAATCCAATCTCTGGCTAGCACACTTGCAGAAGTAATCGAAATCTACAGAGAACATGACCTCCTGATTCCTTCCTTTCTGAGTAGGAACCCTTAACCCAGTTTCTGGCTAGCACACTTGCAGAAGTAATTGAAATCTACAGAGAACATGATATTCTGATCCCTTCCTTTCTGAGCAGGAACCCTTAACCCAATCTCTGGCTAGCACACTTGCAGAAGTAATCGAAATCTATAGAGAAAAGGACCTCCTGATTCCTTCATTTCTGAGCAGGAACCCTTAACCCAATCTCTGGCTAGCCTCATTAAATTATCGCACAAGATTGCTAATAAAAAGGATTATGAATTTCATTCAATAAACTAAGACAGAGTTCAGTAGTGTTTCAGCAAAGCAGAATTCATTAAAAGTAGTGTTTCAACAAACAAAAGTTAATCAAATCATAAACATAGATTGTACTAACACACTTCTAAAACTAACGGGTGAATCTTGTGAAGAAGGTGGGCCCTCCCTTCTCACAAGACTCCCCTGAAACGAGAAAGATAGAGCATGATACTCAAAGCAGTCTTTTATTCATCTATCAAAATGTCATGTTACAATCTGGAAATGAAATACGTCCCTCTCTTTGAAGCTTTCTTAATACATAAAACTTGGATCCCTCGAATGATGATTTCCTCTTATTTAAAGAGGGAACCCCTTCGATACTATTGATAAAAAATTACAATGTGTATCTGAGTCCTATCTTTAGTCGGATCTACTTTCTAAACCAGAATAGGATGTCCTAGTCCCGCGCAACAGAATACTATTACAGGTGCTGAATGAGGTATTGCTATTACGACTGGAGTAACAACTTCTTCTCATTGCTGCTGATTGCTGTTTCAACATCGCAATTCGTGGGCTGTTTCAGCCACGTGAATTGCGCTCTTGATGTGTCAGCATTCGTATGTAGGAGCGACGGTTGGTGCTTGACCGCTGACTGTAACGACTTCCTTGTGTTTCAGCATCGTTGGTCCTGGCGGTTTCCTCTGTGTTTCAGCATCGTCGGTCCTGGTGGTTTCCTCTGTGTTTCAGCATCGTCGGTCCTGGCGGTTTCCTCTTTGTTTCAGCATCTGCAGCTCTGGACTGTGTAACGACTCTGTGTTTCAGCAGCTGCGACTCTGGACTGTGTAACAGCTCTGTGTTTCAGCATCTGCGACTCTGGACTGTGTAATAGCTCCGTGTTTCAGCATCTGCGACCTTGGATGGTGTAACAACTCTGTGTTTCAGCAACAGGCTTCAAATGCTAATCTGCAGTTTGAATACTTATACATTTCTAATCAATGGTTAAGTACGAGAGTGATGTAAAATATTATGAAAAACAGATTAAACGTATAGTAATGAGAAGGGACGTTGTATACCTTTGGAATGATCAGATAAAGTGATAGTATGAGTTTAAATATGGGTGATCAAGAGTATAATAGTGGCAAAAAGTATAGGCAAAAAGGTACATTGTGTGGTCCTAACACCTGGGTGGTTGAAGATTAGGATGTTGTCTAAGTACACCGCCGATTTTTTTTTTTGAACGGTCACATAATATCATCCATCATTCTCATTATCATCATTAACACATTAATCAAAGCCAAGAGTCATGACCAACCACTCAAAGAGACCTTTCTTAGACTTGAAGGTTGTATTCCACACATTGGTTGGCTCAATTGGAACTTGGTGATAACTTGAATTAAGACCAATCGATCATATCATAAATCTAGGGGATGGGTATTGGTTATTGACTATAATTTTTATCAAGGATTTGTGGTCAATACACAATAATCATGCCTCCTTTTTATTTTGAACCAACAATATAGGGCTCCTGCAAATTAAGGATCTTGGTCAAATGTGGCCCTTCTATATTAGCTCTTGAATTTGGCATTTTTGTCTCCTCATTCTCCAAAAGAGATAGTTTATATGCAATACCATTGGGTAAAAGGACACGTAGTGTCAAATCAATTACATGCTTTAATTGACAGTGAAGATGTACTCCCATAAGTGAGGTGAATATATTTACATATTCTTCCACCAACTGATCTACCTATTTATACCACATAGAAGCCCCTTACAGAAGTGATGCAGGAGCATCACCGTCATCATTCAATGAGGTGCAGTGGAGGAAAACTCAACATCCAACGCAACACATTCATAACTGGTTTGGATTCCAAGGAGGGCGTGTCACTTTAAATTTTGAAAACCTTGTAATTAAAGACCTCGTAAGATATTGAAGCTAGAGCCATTGTGAGTGATCTAGGAAATTGTAATTGCCTTAATTACCTATAGGATTGTAAAAATTTCGAGCACCGACTCATATTTGGATTGTAATTATCCATTTATTGTAATAATCTTAGTGGTAGGATGTTTTAATTATGATATGAAAGAACTAAGAATTCTGGAGGGAAGGCTCAAGAATGCCCTTCATGTATAAATCGATGTATTCTATCATGTAAGTAAGTTTTTTGAGTGATCAAAGAGAGGAGACAAGAAGGTTTTGTGAGTAGAGAGAGAAGAGGAGAGGAGAAGCTCAGACTCTGTCACAGTCCAGCATTATAAACCTTGTAAAGTATTGAAAATATTTATTGTTAATAGAAATTGAGTTCATTTCCGAGTATCTCTATGTGTCTCTGTGAATGTATGTGCATGCTTGTGAATTCTACGAGTTTAATGTATTTCTTTGTAGGAATATTTAAATTCCATGTCTGTGTGTGAAATTGTGAGTGTTCTGGGCTCTCACAGGTGTTCAAGGAGTGCACATTAGAGTTGTTAGAAAACTCTAAAAGGCCAATGCAAGGAGTGCGCAAGAACTCATTTAGGAGTTCTGTGAAGAGAGTGTCAGGTGGGCACACCAGAACAAGTCTCAATCTTAGAAGGGATAGTGGAAAGAGTGCATAGAGAGAGAAAAAGGAGTGCGCCTACACTCACAACAGTGTAAAATCTTATAGGGGAGACCAGTGCAAAGAGTGCACAAAGCCAACACTTCGTTAAGTGTTGATCAAGCTCAGGAGGAAGAGCACAGAGTGCTAGGAGGGCGTTGGAATAATACTTCAACATTGTTCGCAATCTTAGGAGAATGAGCGTAGAGTGACAGGAGGGCACAAGAAGTAATCTAAAGGAACAAAGGGCAGAGACCCTTTGAAATTAAATAATTCCAATCTCAGGAGAAATGGCGCAATTTTGCACGAGAAGACAATTTAAGTTTCAGACTGTAAGAGAAGCACAAGGAGTGTGCAGGAAACTGCTACAGGTTCATAATAGTTTTCCGGAGAGATTGTGTAAGTTACACAGAGCAGGCGCAAGGAGTGCGCCTATACTCGTAGGAGTATAAAAGCTCAGGAGGGAGACTAGTACAAAGAGTGCACAGAGTCAACACTTCTTTAAGTGTTGAGAAATCTCTAAGGAGAGATAGAGCAAGGGGTGTACAGAGGATACTTCTTTAAGTCCCAAGCCAAATTGAGACAACACAAAGTATGCACAAAGGTCTGAGTCTTTTCAGAGAGAAGCTCAGAAGGGAAGCACAAGGTGTGCACCATAAGCTAATTCCTTCAAGCGAAAAAGGTTAAGAAAGAGAAAATCTCTTTGTTTCAAGGTGGACAGATGAGATCTTCTTAGGAGAAGATAAACTCCATCACAATAGTTGAATCAAGGTAAGAAGTGTGAATGTTAACCCATTGAATCCTCCGGACTTCGCTGCTTTGACAATTTTTGTGTGTTTGTTGTAAAGGAGTGTTGGCACAAGGGCAGAACCAGGGTTCAAATCTAACAACGCACCAACAAACCCTAACTACTAGCCCTTTCGGAAACACCCACAAAGTAGATGAAGTCTCACCTGAAGTAGAAATAGGGGGGTTGCAGGAAACAGGTGTCTACAACTAGGGGAAATGCAAGATGATACTAAACAACAACGTGGAATAATCTATATATTCTTAACAATACTATGCTTAACTTCACGAAGTTAGTTATATCTTCTTATCTTTAGTAAGGAAAATAACAATGCAATCACATTATAAAAGATAACAAATAACACAACATCAACCACATAGAACAACAAGATTTTACGTGGTTCACCCTCTCCCTAGGGCTATGTCCATAGAACTGTGTTTATTGATCAATTATATGAAAATATACAGTTCTATCTGTGCACTTAGCTGCAGATCCTTCTCTCTCTTCGTCTTTATTTCTTCTCCCTATGCATCCAGCTGTAGAATAGATCTTCGCACCCAGCTGAAGATCCACAATACAAGAATATTCTAAGACTTAACACTTCTACCTCCCAAAATCACTATATCCTCTCACTCTTCTAGACCCCTATTTATCATTCCATCAATATTAGAAACTCTAGACCGAAGTCTAGGTGCCAGAACCCTAGGTACAAAAACCCTAGGTGCCAAAACCCTAGGTCCACATAATCCGTATTTTAAGGACTTCACCGACCTGTTCTTCCTTCTTCTCCGCGAGGTGCTCCAAAGCACCCATTGGTGTATTTTTTCGCTTGTTGAATTGTCCACGATCTATCTTCTTTGCTGCTTTGTCTTCCTTGATCTTCTCGTTCAACTGCTTGTTTTCCTTTACTTCGCTCCTTCTTTTCTAATTCTTTAACCACTTCTATCCCTCCTCGGTTTGTGTGCCTTCCGCACACTTCATACTTTGTCTTTCTTATTCTTTAATCTTTTCTTTCTTCCCTAATACATGATCAAGGGCCAATAGGCCCCCAACACTCATATGTGACTCGTCCCAAGTCACTGCAGGGTTGAGCTTCCTATATTACTTCGACTACAAACTGCGCAGAGCATCATTTTCTTTCTGCTATGTCCCTCCCTATCTTGTGTAGACTATATTTTCTGTATCTGGTACCCAATTTCAATTGCACCTGGTACCTAGAACCTTCTTCCTTTATTTTACTAAGAGCTGCGAAGCAGCTGGTTGTCATAATACAACTTCAACCGGCTCCCATTTACTAAACCATCCTTCCATTCTCCATTAAGGGTCTTCAACTGCGCAAATCCACCTTCTATAACATGGGAAACCTCGAATGGCCCAAGCCAATGTGTCATGAACTTTCCTGAATGCTTCATGAACTTGCTGTCATATAAAAGTACCAAATCTCCTTGTTTAAATGCTTTCTTCTTGATATGTCTGTCATGACAAGCCTTTTCTCATTCTTTTTGAACCTACTAATGAAATTATGCAATGAACCTGTCTTCCTCTAGTTCCATCAACTACGCGAGCCTGTCTTGAACAACGCTGGTGTCATCCATACCTGTAAATCCTGCAATTCTTAAACTAGGAACCAAATATTCCATAGGTACTACTGCTTCCAGGACATAAACTAACTTGAAGGGAGTTTGTGTTGTTAACTTTTTTCAAGTAGTTCGATAAGCCCATAACATTGCTGGAATTCTTAAATCCCAATCATCTCTGTTAAAGATGCAAATCTTAGTCAACGCTATCTCCAAGATCTTATTGAAAGCTTCGACTGTACCAGTCGCCTGTGGGTGGTATGGTGTGCTCTTCTGATGGTGAACTTCGAACACCTGAGTCAAGGCTTCAATAGTTTTGTTAATGAAGTGTGTGCCTTGATCACTCATAAGGGTCTTCAGGCATCCAAATCTGGTTATGATATCATCAAAGATGAACCGCACAGTTGTAGCTCCATTACAGTCCTTAATTGCTCTTTCTTCTTCCCATCTGATCAAATACTCTGTAGCAATGATAATGTATCGAGATCATGTGCGCTTTCGTAGTGGGTTGATAGGTCCCACAAAGTCAATATCCCATTTCTCAAATGGATGTAAGGTTATCTGAGGAGCTAAAGGCATCTCATCACTTCTAGAAGGCTTCCCTATTCTTTGACATACATCGTAGGCTCTAGAGTATTCCTTGCCATCCTTGTGCAAAGTGGGCCACCAGAGGCCAGCTCTAAGAACCTTCTACATTGTTGCTTTCCTTGCATAGTGTCCTCCTGCGATGCCTTCATGTGCTTCTGCCAGAATCAATGGTCTTTCTGACTCCATAACACATCTTCTTAAGATCTCATATGGTCCCATATTATATAACTGTCCAACTATAAGTTGAAAATATGTAGCATGGTCTACCAACTCTTTCTTCTGAATAACTGTATATTCGCGCGGTGCCATTCCTGTGGATAGAAATTGGACTATCTCGGTGAAGTGATCATCGAATTTCCTAATGGCCAACAACTGTGATTCTGGTAGTATATCATCCAAGATGGTAGGTTCCTCTCCATGTTCTAACTTAGATAAGTGGTTAGGTCCCTTGTTCATTCTTCCCAGCTTGACCACAATCTCAAAGTCATACTCCTGGAATAATAGTAGCCATATGCATATTCCCCCCAACACTGGCTTGTTGACTAAGTAATTTAATGCAAAATGATAAATAAACATTTTAAAATGTCCTCCCAACAAGTAGTGTCTAAAATTATGCAGCGCATATACCATATCTAAGCCTTCTCTTTCAGTGGTAGTATAATTCATTTCAGATGTAGAAAGCTTCCTGATAGAAAAGGCTATAGGGTGGTCAATATATCCTGCACTTGAATATGCTAAAACTGCTCCTAATGCAATGGATGAAGCATCAACATGAACATGGAATTCCTTACTCCAATCTAGAAAGACTAAGATAGGTGCACTGACCATTTTCTTCTTTAGTGTGTCGAAGCTCTGCTGGAACTCCTCTGTCCATTGAAACTTACTATCCTTCTTTAATGTATTTTTCGTAGGTGTTTTTATCTATGCGTAACCATTAATAAACTTTCTATAATATCCAGTGTGTCCCAATGTAGTGTGCAATTGTCTAACCGAAGTAGGAGGAGGTATATCAACAATGATAACAATCTTGGAAGGATCTACCAACAACCCTTGCTTACACACAATGTGTCTTCACAACACTCCAAAAGGTGAAAATAAAATACACTTCTTCAAGTTCAGGGAAATATGACATTGCCTACACTTATCCAGCATTAGTCTCAAACATTCAATATGATTTTTCAATAGACTGAAAACGGTCTAGTCATCAAATTATGCCTCCAAAAACTTATGTAAAAATTCCTTAAACGCTTCGACCACCACCCTAGAAAATATGGCTGGTGCATTCTTCAAACCAAAAGGCATCAAAATGTACTAAAAAGAACCCCATTATGTTGCAAATGTAGTCTTATGTATGTCCTCCTTAGCAATTCTGATCTGGTGATAGCCTGAAAATCCATATGTGAATGACTAAACTTCCTGTCCTCCTACATTATCTATAAATTCATCAGTAAAAGGTGTAGGAAATGGATCATGTAAACATGCATCATTAAATTTCCTTAGATCTACACAGATTCTGATTTCTCTTGACTTCTTATCTTGGACCACCATAGGGCTGATCCATTCATATTCTTCAACTGATTCTATTATTCCTGCTTCCAACATTCTATCTAATTCAATCTTAACTTTCTTCTTGTACTTGGGATTCGGTCTATAAGGCCTCTGCTTGATAGGTCTTGCATCTTCTTTCAAAGGGATTTTCATTTCTCCCATGGGCCCTTTAATGCCCTTCATGTTTGTAAACTTGGTTGGAAACAAGTCCTGATACTCATGCAATAGTTCTGTAATCTTCTTAAGATCTCATATGGTCCCATATTATATAACTGTCCAACTATAAGTTGAAAATATGCAGCATGGTCTACCAACTGTTTCTTCTGAATAACTGTATATTCGCGAGGTGCCATTCCCGTGGATAGAAATTGGACTATCTCGGTGAAGTGATCATCGAATTTCCTAATGGCCAACAATTGTGATTCTGGTAGTATATCATCCAAGCTGGTAGGTTCCTCTCCATGTTCTAACTTAGATAAGTGGTTAGGTCCCTTGTTCATTCTTCCCAGCTTGACCACAATCTCAAAGTCATACTCCTGGAATAATAGTAGCCATATGCATATTCCCCCCAACACTGGCTTGTTGACTAAGTAATTTAATGCAAAATGATAAATAAACATCTTAAAATGTCCTCCCAACAAGTAGTGTCTAAACTTATGCAGCGCATAGACCATATCTAAGCCTTCTCTTTCAGTGGTAGTATAATTCATTTCAGATGTAGAAAGCTTCCTGCTAGAAAAGGATATAGGGTGGTCAATATATCCTGCACTTGAATATGCTAAAACTGCTCCTAATGCAATGGATGAAGCATCGACATGAACATGGAATTCCTTACTCCAATCTAGAAAGACTAAGATAGGTGCAATGACCATTTTCTTCTTTAGTGTGTCGAAGCTCTGCTGGAACTCCTCTGTCCATTGAAACTTACTATCCTTCTTTAATATATTTTCAGTAGGTGTTTTTATCTATGCGTAACCATTAATAAACTTTCTATAATATCCAGTGTGTCCCAATGTAGTGTGCAATTGTCTAACCGAAATAGGAGGAGGTAGATCAACAATGATAACAATCTTGGAAGGATCTACCAACAACCCCTGCTTAGGTGTTTTTGTTGTTCCAATATTAACTTTATTAATTTTAATAGGCTTCCCAACAAAAGGTAACTCAATCCTTGACCCTTCTATATCTCGTTGTCCTTCAGTTTATGAAATGTTAACATTCCTAGGGTCATCATCTTCATCAACATTAATATTATAACAACCCTGTAAACGTTGAAGAGGCACAATTCATTCATCTTCTTCTTGTTCAAGATGGAGGTTAGGTACCTCCTCAAAGACCTTCTGTCTTAAAATTTGTAAAGCCTGATCTACTGTGGGGTACTGACTTTCAAATAGGAATGTAGCTATGAATTTCTGGGTCATACCATACCAATCTGTAGTGGCTAAGCGTAGTTGTGCTTGAAGATACGAGTTGATAGGCATAGTATCTAAGGTGTTAATGAACTTATGTACCCATTTTTCTTTAGGAACACTGCTCCGGGCTTCCGCACAACTTTGCACATGGTCTTTAGGACAACTCTGACCTATGTATCAAACTTTGAAACCTTCAACTTGGTCTAAAAAATGCACTGTCAACAAGGTGCGACATTGTACCCACTCTGTGATGTGCTTCTTGTGTGTTCCCCACCATCTAGCTGGCGTTGCTTTTAAGGCTTCATCTAGTGCCAACAACCTTTGTTGTACTGGTACAATTCTCTCAAATTCAACTAGAAATGTCTCTAAATTATTCAAGCCATCAAATGTTGGAAGATTACTTACTTATGTGCCAATCCAGCAAACTGCCTTGGTCAATATGGCACACCTACGCGTAAATACTTCATACATTATGTTCTGCCAATTTTCCAATGGTTCTTCTGAATTTGACGAACATGCACTTTCACTTCGCCAACTTATACTTCTATATTTTATAGGATTAATATAATCCTGCAGTCCTACTATCGGTTTATAGATGTTTTATAGCTCATAGGCGTGGTCTTCTTCTCTTATAGGTTCTCTGTATTTGCAACCTTCATCAGGGTCAAGAGGTGCAATGAACCTAAGGCCATCACCTTAAAATGTCATTCTTGTCTTTTTTAGGTCAACAAAAGTCAAGTTGTTGAAAGCCCAATCAATACCCAACAATGCATGATAAGGACAACTATCATCAACAATCTCAATTACTTCGAAGTCTACAAATGTGTTCACTCTATCGATGTCCATAGGGACAAGCTCTAGTCTTCCAAAGGGGCTCACCGCATGTTGATTAGCCATTCAGAGCCTAATAAAAGAGTAAATCAATCTAGGTTTTCCCATCAATGCCCAAGTCTACTTCGTCATAACATTTACTTCTGATCCCAAGTCGAGGACCACATAGTCTATGTTGTAGTCTCCAATCTGAGCGCTAAGGTGCAGTTCCTTGCTTGTCCTCCTTTTTCTAGATACTTGGTTCACAACTCTATTCAGTAGAGGGTCTAGTCTTCCAATTTCATACTATCTTATTAGGTGTTGTAGTTCCTGCACAAATCTTTCATCTTTAATCAAATTAATACAAGTATACAAGAAGTCTACAAGCTTGCTTACCTCTTTTCCCTTTCTAGGTAGGGAAAAATGATAAAATGCTGGAGGCATTTCACATTCCCTTACTTCCAATTGTGCTCTAGATGAAGAATCCTATTCACCTACAAATTCTCTTCTTGCTTCTTACAAAGTATGCTTTTATTTCCTTGGATCAAACAATGGCGCCTTTTCTGCAGCTCTTCTAATCCCTAATGCATCTATAGTCTTCCCTGGAGTCATCCTATCTTCTCCTGTGACAACGCCTCCTCTAGTAATAGCAATGACTCTAGGTTCCTCACCATGAGGTTTAGTTGATATTAGTTGGACTTGCTGGTTTCCACCTCATCTTTTTTGAAGTTTAGCTAACAATACCAGACAGTCTTCAATGACATGGTCAAATGAATTACAATAGTTGCAAGTAGTGCAAGGGTTATGATAATCCCATTCCAATTGACCTGGTTGGGCGCAGTTATAGCAAATAATATGACCTCGACCTCGACCCGTGCCTCCTTCTCATCCTCTTCCTCTGAACCCACTGCGAGGGTTGAAGTTTCTTCTTCCTGGGGAATTGAACTGCACAACATTCTCTTCTTGCTGCAATTATCCTTGAATTCTATATGTATCCCTTGATATTTCATGCACGAGGTCATAAGCCCTAGAGTCCTTCTCATCATGCCCCATAGATTTGCAGAATGTACAATAAATATTGGTGGCTGTCTGTACATATTTCTGCATATAATAACATTCACCAAGGCGATGTCTAGTTCTACATACCTCACACCATGGTAAAGTAGCCTGCTTCAAAGGGTTAGGGGCTCCCGAGGCCAAGTATTCATTAAATAAAGGACAATGCTTTTTGTCATGGCCCTCTTCTTTACATTTGATGCACCAGATGTCTTCTCTTTTCTCTTTTCCCTTATCTTTCTTCATGTCTTCAACCTGTAAAGATAAACTAGTTAACTGATTCAAAATCTGACTCATACCTGGACTGGATTATCCTACAGGGGATGCTTCAAGTTTCATGACAATCTCTAATTCTTCAACTTGCGAAGAGACCTTCTGTTGCATTAGAGGAACTCTGATATGTGGCAAGAGGCTAGCGATGAACCATTCCTTATGTTGCTCATCTAGAATCTGAAAACTTAAATGGCCCGTTGGGGTATTAAACCTCTGATCAAACTTCCAAATAGGTTCAATAACCTTCTGCTTGATTTCCTTCAACTCTGTAATGCACTGTGACTTTGAATTATGCTTCTTGAACTCTGCACTCAACTCAGTCTTAATGTCATTCAATGGTTTAGGCTGTATAGATCCTGTAACAAACTTCATGTACCAACTCAATGCATGGTCCCTCAAGGTAGTACTAAATTGATCTTTCTTAACATCTTTGTTGGTGACTTTATTAATGCTCCATACAAATTCACATAAGAATGAGTGCTGGTCAAGACCCTCAGATCCATCTCCTCTAAAAATGCGTAACCTCATTTCATCTGCCATGTATTTTCTTTGGTTTCTCGACTGAGTATGTACTAAACTACTTGTAACAATACTCTGAGTGCTCTGATTACTTTGGTTACTTAATGCTGCTAAAAAAACAGGAGGAGTAGTAATACTTACCTCGATAGTAGGTGCAGTCCCTGAAGTTTCTGGTCCTTCTCAATGAAGTTCCTCAGTGTTTACTTCCTTTTCCCTTGCAAACTTTGAATACTCTTTGTCTGATCTGCCTGCTTCTTCTCCACTGTAGAAATCTTCGTCTTGTGCCAATGGCCTGTAACTCTACTTAAACAAGTTCGCAAGAGGAACCTTTATGAACGATATCCCACTGCACATGTGTCCAGCCTTTGCATCACTGTCACTGTTTGAATTTTTTAACATTAGCTTTATAATCCAACTACTTACTATATCTTCAGGATATTCTTCTCATGCAATAACATCTTAATCTTCAACTTAAAAAAGTGTAGAAACTTTCCTCTAGGTCCTTTGAAGAAATACCTCTCTGCTTGACTATATGATTTCACTTTGTCAATACCAAATTCAATAATGTATCCTCCAATAGTGTTATCAAACCAGAGATCCACTGCTCTAGACACATCGTTATCAACTCTCTTGACTTTCTTAATCAGCACCGCTGTCCAAACCATAGGTGGTCTAGATATGATTTCAAACTGAGTGTCTTCTAGTCTAGCTAACAACTCATACAACTCCTTATGAACTCCCTCAAATAAAATCTTGTGCATGTTAGTAAAGATGTACCTTCCCAACCAATATTATGTACTAATGATAAGGTTCTTGTTCTGAGCTTTGACGAAGTCCCTTTCTTGTTCTTCTATCCACTTCTGAATCTCTGTCTTTGATGGAAACCACCTTGACATTCCCTCAAGAAGATACCGGTCTCGACAATGGAACCATTTGTTGGCACAAGGGTAACCCAGGGTTCAACTCTAACAACGCACCAACAAACCTTAACTACTGGTCCTTTCAGCAACACCTGTGAAGCAAATGAAGTCTCACCCGAAGTAGCAATAGGGGGGTTGCAGGACACATGTGTCTACAACTAGGGGAAATGTAAGATGATCCTAAACAACAACATGGAATAATCTAGAGATTCTTAACAATACTATGCTTAACTTCACGAAGATAGTTATATCTTCTTATCTTCAGTAAGGAAAATAACAATGCAATCACAATATAAAAGATAGCAAATAACAAAACATCAACCACATAGAACAACAAGATTTTACATGGTTCACCATCTCCCTAGGGATACTTCCACATAACTATGTTTATTGATCAATTATATGAAAATATACAATTATATCTGTGCACTAGGCTGCATATCCTTTTCTCTCTTCCTCTTTATTTCTTCTCCCTGCGCACCCAACTGCAAAATAGATCTTCGCACCCAGCTGAAGATCCACAATACAAGAATATTCTAAGACTTAAAACTTCTACCTCCCAACATCACTATATCCTCTCACTCTTCTAGACCCCTATTTATCATTCCATGACTCTTAGAAACCCTAGAACGAAGTCCAGGTGCCAAAACCCTAGGTCCACATAATCCGTATTTTAAGGACTTCGTCGACCTGTTCTTCCTTCTTCTTGGCGAGGTGCTCCAAAGCACCCATTGGTTTCTTTTTTTGATTTCTGACTTGTCCACGATCTATCTTCTTTGCTTCTTTGTCTTCCTTGATCTTCTGATTTCTGACTTGTCCACGATCTATCTTCTTTGCTTCTTTGTCTTCCTTGATCTTCTCTTTCAACTGCTTGTTTTCCTTTACTTCGTTCCTTCTTTTTTGTTTCTTTAACCACTTCGACCCCTCCTCGTTTTGTGTGCCTTCTGTGCACTTCATACTTTGTCTTTCTTCTTATTTAATATTTTATTTCTTCCTTAATACATGATCAAGGGCCAACGAGGAGGCAAAGGCCCTGAAGGACCTAAGCCCCAGAGTGAATCTACATAGTAGATCATAGGGAGAAGCATGAGCCATCGGATCCCCGAGTGGTTCGACGATTCTGCACTCCAGGAAAAGTTGGTCATTGTTTGTGCAAAGTGAAAATTCCCTGAAGTCCCGAAGTTCAAAGTAAATATGGACCATTTATTGACGTGGACACGTGTCCATGGATTATTGAGTATCTAAAATTCAGACTATTTGGAGGAACGTGAGTCATAGTTACTCCAGCGTGAAAAGGCCCGAAGTCCCGAAGCCTGAAGTTAATCCAATCTGTCCATTATCAGGGACACGTGGACCGTGGATCCCTAACCTTCACCACTTCAGAGTTCGATGATTCAAGAAATAGTGTGTGTTGATGTCTCAGAACTCCTGAAGCTTGGAGTCTTGTAGTAGATCATAGTCGTTGGCTGCTAGAGAAGTGTGGTCCGTTGATCCGAGAGCCCTCCGAAAATTCTCCAATTCGACATTCAGAATATTTGGAAGCTGTTGTAGTTAGAAATTCCAAAGCCCAGAGTCCCAGAGTTGATCCCAGTTGTTGGCTGTAGGAGAAGCGAGAGCCGTCGATCTCTTCCCTTCGCCAATTTGATATTCAGATATTCAGGGGAAAGCATTGTTTAAGGTGCGAAAAGTCCCAAAGCTCGGTGCTAGCGGGGAAAATCCCCCTATTACTATACTGGGTCGACGTACAGGCAGAGCACTGACTTCCCTTAAAATACAGTTCTATTCCTAAGCTACCCCAAAAATATCTAAACTGAATGAAAAGAGAGAGGAAAGAAGGTCAATAGATGTACCTTTGGTCCTTTCAGCTGGTGTACACCTCTTTCTCCTTTGAAACTTCCTAGATTGATGGTCTTATCCCAAAGATGACCTGCAAAAAGCTTAGGAAAACTATGCTACAAGATATACGATCTCTACTTATCACTGTTAATGTTCATATATATATATATATAAATTCATAAATCAAATGAAATCAAATAAACACAATATTTGGGACATGAAAGAACATTTTTATTCAATATGAAGATCACAAATATTACAACCTTCTTCGACTAACACTCCGTGAACCAGGTCCAGGCTCCTTTATTGTGGCTCCAAGTGCTCCAATCCCATGAAAACTTCTCACAACCAACTTATCTCTTGGAAAAGGGGAAAGGGTTGTATTAGGAGAAAGGGCTTGAGGGGAATGCTAAGGCCAAAACTTAGAAAAGGATGCAAAGCTTGGGCTAGAAGGGAGAAGGGATTTTCACAAATTTTTCTTATTCTCTTGCTTGGTGTTGAAATGAACCTCAAGACCTATTTTTATATGGGAAAAAATGGTTATTCATTTTTGGGGACGGGCTACAATGGGTAAAATGGTTGGAAAACCTTCAATAGCCCGTAAACTCTACCGAATTCCTTGCAATTTTATATTTTTTGAAAATTTTGGAGGTAAACGCGGGTTGACTAGTATGCAACTCATGTATGTACATGGGATAACAAGTATGGAGAACACATGTGTATGCAGGCTATATTTCAGCAAGACGTGTACATCTTCCAAAAATAGTTTTTTAAGAGGAAGTCTCAGTAGTATTTTTGGAAAAATATGTAAGTGGAAAGGCCAATGCCATGTATGCATAGGTGCATAATTTTTGGACTGTAACAGATGCCCCCTAATGTGTGAGGTCAAAATATCAACTGATGGACGAAATACATTACAATATCTTTACTAGTGGGAAGGCATGGAGTTGAGTGAGCCCGGGACCAGAGTTCGAGAGTGTGCCATCTGCAAAACAATGATAATCTCTCTGAGGCAGGCATACCCATGCTCAGGATGAGATAATTATGGCTTCCAATCAATTACACTTCATATCCATGTCATATGAATTCCTATATAAAGTGTAACCGTGCACAATACACAATGAATCTACATCTCAAAATCATTTGAAGATATATAAGTACAATATGCATCTTCAAGAAGCATTGACGCTTGTGGATGGAGATGAGGACTTCATAGCTAGAGAAAAAACTTCAAGATCTTCAAAACTAAGGTAGGAGTACAATGGGAGTGTAAGACTCACTACCCTGAGGTCTTCGACATGCCGTCGGGGAAATAATAGAGGATCTCGATCATGAGTTATAGAACTTCGTTGAATTTGAATTTGAACTTGACTGGAATCTCAGGATGTTTGACTCATGAAAGTCAAGAGATAAAATGTAGAATGGCCAACTCAGGTTGGATAAAACTTCCCTTGGACAAAATCACTACTAAATTATGATACTCAGACAACTAAAAATTGACATAAGTATGTGATATAGGAGGCACCACAAACTCTCCATATGTTTGTAAGAGTAACCAAACAGAGGATGACAAAACTCTATGTAACAAGAACAACTTCCTAAGGTCATACTAGATCCCAATGCTTGGAGAACAAACAAAAGGATGTGCTTTTTCCAAGGGTGACTATCTTGCTGCCGAAAAAATAATGTATATATATGTCCCCTCTTTTTGGAATATTTGAATTTTTTTTTGTCTTTTTCAAAATTTTAACGAGCTTGAAAAAGAATAAAAGAATGCTATGTTACAAAGGAGGAATGAGTGTCGTGGGAAAGAAAACTAGTTCCAAGCACATGGAACATACTGATGCTCAATGCAAGGAGACATGTGCGGGATAAGGACACTTGGGGAAAATTCCTCCATGGGTCAAGGTGTTAGATTGCAAGGGAAAAAGTGTTGCAAGGCTTGCATTTAAGGAATGCTTTGAAGGTTCAGTTGAATAACAACATGGAGTTGGAATTAGGCCAAAGACGCAAGGACGAGACATGACATGCGATTAAGTATGAAACGACAAGAATCCTTCCATGTGGAGTTTTACGGGCCCAGAGAAGGTAAGTTCAGTGGTTTTTTATTTTTAGAGAGTTTGAAAAAATGCTAAAAGAAGACTCCAGGGAGTTCCTTTTTCGTAACTAGTCCAGTCGGTTCAAAAAAGGGTTAAACTTATACCAAGAGGATGTCTCTTCAAAACCTTTTTAACGAGTGTCACAGAGACAAGGTCACTCGACTATCTTTTCAATTTTAAAGAGTCTAAAAAGAGATTAACTATGGACTCACAACCTTTTTCTGAGTTTAGTTTCCTTAGCCCCCAAAAAGTATAAAATATAGATTAGGATAACTCTCTCAGCGACACAAGTCTCTTGAGGCATACCTTTTTCCTAGATAATCTATTGGCCGGAAAAGGGGTTAAACTTATGCCAAATCGATGTTCTTTCTAGACCAATTAACGAGTGTGAAAGCAACAAGGTCACTTGACAGTATTTTCATATTTAGGGATTCTAAAAAGATCTTAACTATGGAATTTGAGGGGGTTCCTTTTTCGTAAGTGATCTCCAAGGCCCGGAAAAGAGATAAAACAAAACCAAGGAGAATGTTCCTTTTTCAAAAATTTAGTCCCTCAAGCCCGAAAAAGGGTTAAACTTACGCCTGAGAATACTCTCCTAGCAAACCAAAGCTCCTAGGGTATACCTTTATTCGTAAATTAACCATCCAGACAGAAAAAGGGGTAAACTACCTCCGGATAGATGTGCCTTCAAATTTGAGTTTGGCAAGCATGAAGGGCAACAAGATCGCTCGACAATATTTTCAATTTTAGAGAGTCTGAAAAGGGATTAAAGAAGACTCCATGGGGGCTTCTTTTCTCAAGTAATCTAGACGAGACCGAAAAGAATAAATGAATTCTTGTTAGATGTTTCTTTCAAAGTTTAAGCGAGCTTGAAAGACAACAAACCATGCTCTTTAGGGATTCTTGTGGGTAAAGCCAAGAATGATGACTAGAAATAAGAATGAGGCTTCAATATGTAATCATAGTGGGACTAAAAAGGACTCCCAATCATATGGATAAAAAATCACAGCATGGATGCCAAAATGCAGTAAAGGATCTACCTAGGGCATCGATGTAGAGATAGGATCTACCACCTAATTACAAAACTTCTAAAGAAGATGAGAAGGTTCTGTGTCACACTTCGGTGGGATTGATCCTATGGCAAAGCGGAAAAAGTAACAATATGCAAAATGTTGGGGGTGAAAACCTAACCTATATGCAATAGTTGAAAAAATGACTTTTACCATGGGATGATATAAGTGTAACCCATCTCAATAAAAACCCCAACCTAAAAGAACAAGTTCGTTACAATGACCCAAAGATATCTTGGAAGAGAACTCAAGTAGCTACCAAGTCAAGAAAAGGGAAAAAGGGAACCAAATTAGGGCAAAAAGGGCCAAAAAAGTCTATAAATAGAGGTGGAAAACTCAATTTTACCATTGCAATTTGGAAAATAACCAAAAAGGTGAGAAAACCTCTTCCTCAAAACGTGAATTCAACGAGCTACGGTGGACGAAAAACCCTCACACTTGGACCAAGTAAGTACAAATCACCCTCTCCTTCAATTTTATGCATCTTTTTATGTTCAATTTCATGTTTGGGAGGCACGCTCTCTTGTAAAAGGTTTGTGTCTACGTGTACACGGGCTGTCCATGCTCAACCCGTATATGTACGTAGGCAAATTAATACTTAGCCTGTGTATATATGTGATTGTCTTAAAGGAAGCCCACATACACCTCCTTTAATGTTTAAAAAAGTAACAACAAAGGCTAAATCTTCTCCAGATTTTGTGCAACAAGATGTATGTGCATTGGAGAGAAAGGGAACATGAGGAACTTGATGTCTTGGTCGAGGAGGATCCCAGGGCCATTGCTATGCTAAAACAATGTGGCATGTGGAAATTCTTCCAGTGTCTATTCATGAGGGCACAACCGATATTGTTAAACCATTTGGTAGAGTATTGGCACATCGATGTAGAGGAATTCATGCTAGAGGGTCAATCACTGATCCCAACTACAGAGGATATATATTTTTTGAACGACCTATCTAGGAGGGGAGAACCGGTCAATCTGAGGACCTTTTCTCCAGAGCCGTATAACATAGAGGACTACATCGGGATGTACTGTGAGGCCGATACCAAGAAACTATGATCTCAGGTGCCGATACACAAGATCACCAACCTCTACCTTTGGATCGTGATTTTCATGATTGGGTGGATCATGGGATCTACAACACTCCATCAGGCCTCCCATGCACAGATGCATTGTGCAATTTAGTGTTTGGAGGCCACCATTTTCGAATGGAGTACTACCATGCTTACATGCATGAAGAAACAACTTACAGATTTTCACAGGAGGAAGAACAAGAACTTCAGGTTCAGCACTATATTGTGCGCTTTCTTCTTCAAGAGGGTGTCTAGTATTAGCCTGAGGGAGATAGTACGGGGTCATATTGCCTCCTTTCCGACATTGTGAAGGTGGGCAGTTCTGTTTCCTAGACAGGGTGGAGGAATAACCCCAGAGGATTTTGATGACAAATGTTTTGACTGGTGGGCCCGTAAGATTCCCGTAATAGAGGACTATCCATATGCAAGAATCAGTTTCCTGATAAATCTCGACATGCCCATGCCCCCTAGCGAGGAGCGCGGGGAGATAGGTAACACATTTTTTAAAGTTATTTAATTTTTAATTTTTAAATATTATACTTTTCATGTTAATGCTAGAGTACTAACTTAAAGATATTTTATATTCAAACGTGGGACCAGTGCGACCAACTGAATTCTCCAGGACGAGGCATCATCCTCGACCAAAGGTAGGACCAATAGGAGCAGGAGGACCAACAACTATATGAGGACCCTCAGCTGAAGAGGCTGACATAGTACTGCAATGAGTAGAGAGGAACTTGACAACTTTCACTCATGCAGTTCCCATGGTCGAGATCGAGGATCTTCCCCCGACTATGCAACCACATGTAGTGGGGGTGCCCAAGACTCAGGTCCAATTATGCTGGCATCTTACGAACGTCGTGGTTCACTATAGCAGGGCCAATAGGCCTAGATCGTAGATAATATTGAACCATACATGTGTCGAGGGCACTTTTGTACTATTTATTGAGGGCTTAAGCCCAATGATGTATAGCGACTATATTTGAGGCTTTATGGCCCACTTTGTACTCGTGACATTATTTTTTGGACATATTATATATACATTTTTTTTGTCTTATGGATGAACATTTTTTACAAATTTATTTACATGTGTATGTGTGTGCTTTACTTTTACATATGAGCAACATGCCAATCTAACAATTGATTAGCCAAAGTATTAGTTAGTTGATTATATCTCCTAGGAACATGAATATAAGCATTATAATCAAAATAACATTCTAAGAGATGTACCTTAAGGAATCATCGATGAAGGGTGGGATTTTAAATGCGGTATACCGCATTTAACTGGGACACGACCAATTGAGCATCTAAATAAACCCAGAGGCAAGAAACACCATGTGACAAGGCATCACATAGTAATTCTATCACTTCACTGTACTCGACAACATTATTGGTTGCTTCGCCTAAAAAAATACCTCCAGAAGACATCAACTGACCACAAGGTGTAAAAATCACCCAAGTTGCAGAAGCAAGCCTTCGAGTGTTTCGAATAACACCATCCGCGAACCCAACATAGACTTCATATTCACTTGACAGATGCCACAGTCAAAAGAAAACATAATGACTACATGTCCACAAAAAAAAAATACAAAAAATTATAAAAACTATACATATATACAAGAATCCACGCTCAGGCGAACAACCTAAGTGTAATACTTCTTAAGGTAGAGCCCATTTATATGCTCTGCTAAGGCATTACCCTAGAAACTAACCAGACAATAAACACCCTTTTCTAAGACTTTTTTCACAATGAAAGGTCCGAACCACATGGGTTTGAACTTTCCTGCCCCCAGGGGATCTTTGTCTTGGTCGTAGACTAGGATAAGATCACCTTCGGATAAAATATCAGGGTGGACAAACCAATCATAATGACACTTGACACATTATTTATGAGCCTTGTTGGCCAAGGATGCATCTCGACGCTGCTCAATATACAAAAGATGTTCCTCAAGCGATGTAGTGTCGGGCAATAGTTCCACTGCCAACTTCAGAGAATGGATTTGACATTCAATGGGAAAGACTGCCTCTAGCCCATAAACGAGTTGGAAAGTAGAGAAACCAGTAGTACTCTTTACTAAAGTTTGATAATCCCAAAGTGTCGAATATAACATCAAATGCCAATTTGACTTGGCCGAATTAATCGTTCGTTGAATAATAGTCTTGAGAGACTTATTCACAACTTCTACCAGACCATTCGCTTGTGGGTAATAAGGTGAAAATGTTTTTGTTTAAACCCAAGATTTTCTGTTAATTCATACATCATTTTGTTCTGGAAGTGACTGCCATGGTCCGTGACAATCTCCTTCAGAATACCGAATGTGGCTACGATCTGGTTAAAAACAAATAGGGAAAATGTTTCCTCATCATTATTAAATGTTGGCATAGCTTCGACCCACTTAGTAAAGTAGTCTACTTCTACGATGATATAACGATGCCCCCTGGCTGAGACTAGGTGACATGTAGTGAAATCAATCCCCCACTTGGTCAAGGGACCAACAACAATAACTAGGAACATAGGAGCTGGGTGCACCTGCATCTTCCGAGAGAAGATCTGGCACATGTGACACTTCTTGACCGCCTCAACATAATATTTGATTAACAAGGACCAAAAGTATCCAACGCATAGAATATTTTGGGTTATTTCCAACCCAGACAGATGAATGCCACATGATCCAGTGTGATAGTCATTTAAAACAAGCTCTTCTTGTTCATGGGTGAGGCATTGATGGAGGATTCACTCCACTCCTCGACGATATAAAGTGTCATCGAGGATCATATAATTCCGCTGTTGGTGGTGTATTCGTCGACACTCATCATGAGAAGTAGAAGAAGAGCACTTCAAAGTTTAAATATACAAAAGTATATCTTCATACCAAGGGTCCAAATATGCAATAAGAAAAATGTCTCTGTTGATAGGTGACTCTTCGGGCAAAATATCACCACTTTCGACCAGAATTTTTGAGATTAGTTTGGCAAAGACCAAGGACTTTTTTTATTTTGCTGAAACAAAATCCAATTCAAACTACTGTAGGATAACTATCCATTGACTAATTTTCTTGCCGATGACCCGTCATGTCAACACATACTGGAAAGGGTTCATGATGATGGTCTTGTGAAGTAATATATGATGACGGAACCGTTGGATAGCACGAAAAGCTGCCAAAGCTAGTTTCTCAACATGTGTATAGTTGAGTTCTGGTCCAACCAGGCCTTGAATAAGATAATAGATAACTTGCTCTTCGGGCATGTCATCCTCTTGGAACAAGACCATGCGAATGGTCGACTCCATCAATTGCACAGGATAGATGAAACCAACCTTTATTAGTTTCTCTACTTCATCCTTTATCGCCATTGCTTTGCGAGGATTGACCAGGCGAAGCTTCTATTTGACAGGTTTGACATCATGATAGGTTGTGATATCGTGTTCAACAATACATGGATCAATTCCTGGAATCTCCTCACAAGACCAGGAAAAAATGTCGTGAAATTATTTAAACAATTCAGTGTAGATCTGAATCTCTCCGGGATAACAATCCGCTCCAACGAAGACATTTTCCACAATGCCAGGGGTTTTGGAGATATTAGTAGGAATTGTTTCAACAATACTTTCCATATTTCCCTCGACATATATTCCATGCGTAACCAGAGGGTTAATGGGACAAGGGACATCTCCGTTCATGGTCATAATGAACTCTCCTACCTCTTTCTCTTGAGCTCAGGTAAAAAATAAGATCTATGGTGTAGATCGTCCCAAGGTCTATCTTGCCCAGTGATTGCCTCTAGGATCACCTCGCCATAGGGAAAGACTAATTCCAAAGGGTCATGAGTGACGAGAGAGTCTTGAGCCCAAATAGGCTTGAGAACAGGATCTAGTTCCTATGGGGGAGCCATATCGATGTTGGCCAAGGCTTGTTGGACAGTACTGTATGAAACCTCAGCAGCAGATAAGGGCATAGCCATTCCAAGGTGCCCTATCCCTTCCATCAAAGTCGATGGAGAAGGTAAAATACATGGGTCTTCAAAGTAACTCGTTTTGAAAGATGTGACCTGAAAAATTGTAGCCTTCGATCGGTCAGGGACAACATAAACAAAGATAACATCATTAGAAGCCGATGGATAATCAAAATTCCCCATTAAATATGGAAACAAACCGACACCTAAATTGACAGTATCTGGCTGCGGTTTTTTAATCATCGAGATCCTGGATGCCCCCAATGAAGGGTCAGGACGTGAGAAGGATAATTGATCAACAATAATGATCTGGCCTTCGTGAGGAAAACACAAGGCCTGAAAAATAGTGGATACAACCACTATCATAGTGTAGGTCCAACTTTGACCTAACAAAATATTTTAGTCGAGAGGTGCATCAACTACTTCTACCTCGACGCACACCGTTTTTCCCTCCAAATACACGAGGAAAGAGGGAATGATACCATGTGGTATGAACGATCGACCGTCAAACACAGTAAGCAACGTGGGCGATGGAGACAACTCAGGTTGGCCAATGGCCTTCCAACATGCCAACGACATCACACAAGTTGAGGCACCCTCATCAACCACCGTACATAAAATGTTCCATGTCAACGATTTCATGGTGTATGCCACTACTATCTAAAAAGTGACATGGTGAGGAAGATGAGGTTTATGGTTTGTAGGATCAAAGACAATCATTCCTGAGTTACTAGTCTCGACTTCTCCCAAGGCAGACAACGATGCCTTTATTTGTGAAGGGAAACTCTTGAGAACTTCTAGAGTAGACATTGCACAAGGAGTTTGTTCCAGATCCTCCACAGTGGAGTAATTCTAAGCAACCCTTGTGTTTGGGTTCTGAGAAGCCTTTTTGAATGTACCTTTAGGGATGTGAGTCATCGTCTCTCCTACTGTCTTCTCAATTTGAAGAGGGTTCAATGGGTTGGAGGTTTCTTTTCTTGTCTCAACAGATTCTGGAATTCCGTAGTTATGAGCCTTGGTCTGTAAATGAGCTTCAACTTTCATCATGTAAATATTTGCAACCGAGTTGTTAGGATTAGGTGCGGGGACTCCCTGACTGCCCCCATGCGCGTTCATGGATGAGGAATCTTGAGCCATATTTTTCCCTGACGAAAAAGGGTTTGTCAACATGACATGATGTTGTTGTGGTAGTAGCTTTTGGGCTTCCTCAAGACGAGGGCATTGGTGAGTTAAGTGGTCATCCGTGCAAAGCTTACACAAAAACTTCACCTTTCTCTTTTCATTCTTTCCCTCGCCAACATTATTTGCAACCTTTTTATCCCCCTTACCCTTCTTGTTTTTATGTTTCCTCTTTCCCTCAGTTTACTGGTTACCCTTGGGATTTGTCGATTGCACACTATGCACATCCGACGTTTGGGTTACGGGGGTGGTCGAACTAGGAGTTTGGTTGGCCACAGTCTGTTGAATCGATAACTGTTGTTGTTTATTAGACAATTGGTCTGTGGAATTTCTTTGTGCTGAGATTACTATGCCATCGACATGAGGCCCAGAATTTTGTTTGGCTCTGTCGAGAGTTGACTGTGGTGCATCGAGTAAGATCTCGTATAAAATACCAGATTGAGAGTAAATCAACTCCAGTTGTTGGGGTCTCATAATAGTCTCTTCTTCGGAAAATAACTCGGACGTTGCGACATCTTTGGACATGCAATGAACCTAATACTTTAGGAACCACTCAAGAAAAAATGTGGGAGGGACCTTGACTTTGATCAAACTCTTTCTTCACCACCATTATTGGAAGTGATCCAAGATATGGTCAACTTTCGTCTGCTTGAAGTTGGCCAACAAATCACTGCCAACATTGTATCTTACCGACAATTAGAAATGGTTCAAGAAAACCATATACATCTAATTAGAGTAATCATACTTCGAGTTATCAACCTCAATACACCATTTCACGACACCCCCTATAAGAGTGCATTGAAACAAGCACAACTGAACGAAGTCATACTTTAATGAGTTATATGAGCACCATAAGTGAAATGTCATCACATGATCACCTGGATCTTCATTAGGCTTTCCTTCAAATTCTAGGATGTCCAAGGGAAATTTAGTTGGCACGGGGGGCCAACATGGATCATGACAAATTGGGTCATTTAAAAGTCTTGACAAGTCTGACAAATACAGAGTTGCCAGAAAAGGTAGTTTTGGTTGTGGCAGATTCACATGAAAAGAGGGACTTGGATTTTGGCTGGAACAAGGTTTCCATGAAAAGTTTGACTGTTGGGCATGGTTTTGGTAGAAACCGTGGTGGCCCTATCCAACAAAAGGGAATTGTGTTTGATGTTGCATCGTCGACTGATTCCCAAAGTTAGATGACATAACTTGTGCAGGGATTGTTCCTTGTACTGTGTTCCAAGGACCTTGGTTGGGGATGCACCCAAATGACTCTCTTGGAATAGGTACTGAAACCTACTTGGGGTTCCATTAAGTGTGGGAGGGGTTGCCCCCAATCGACATTCCTTGCAAGGGAAATGAGCCCTGCCAAGGATTCCCAAGACCTTGCGAGGAGTAAACTCCTGTCATCGCTCCCTGCGAAGGAATGAAACCTTGCGTAGAGTTTTATTGACCAAAGACAGAGTTTCCCCCAATAGAGAAAGCAGACAAAGAAAAAACGTTATTTCCAAATGCACTGAACAAAGAAAAAGGAATTGATCCCACCAGAGTCGTGTAGGATGAAGTTTCAAGGTTTCCTCCACTAAAAAAATTATTTTTGGCATTAGGCCCAATTGGCTGATGAAAATCACCTCCACCGTAAGGAATGGCGTTGAACGGGGCAGTGGTTCCCACATCAGCTCCTTGCAAGGGATCATTAGAGCTCCCTTCCCCTAGACCAATGGTCTATATATTAGAGTAGGTGAGAACCAATTTAGAGTCAAAATTTGGCATCCCATATGAAAAGGGAGCGCCAGACGCGTTTTGAAAAAAGGGAGCATTGGTTGAAATTGTCGAAGGAATTGTGCCATTACCCAAAGTAGTGGGCGTCTGGACAGTTGTAGTCCTGACAGGAAATAGTGGGGGAGGAAGAACACCACCCCCTCCTGCGGCCGTCGAGATGGAAGTATGAGGACTCCCTAACAAAGTAGTAATAGTTGCTTCCATCTCCACTCATCGAACAAATTGTCATTCGGGTGAAGTCACCTCAGGAGGGACTATCTAAATTAGAAGCAACATCGATAAGTCTGTAATCAGAGGGTTTGTGAGCCTGAAGCCTTCAACTTCAAGGTAAAAACAACAGACTCCTATGGTGCAAGAAATTCTTCTTTGGGAGCTAGATCGGGCACAGTTTCCTGTGGCCCAGTAGCTTCAAATGATCCTTCTTGATATAGCCTACGCCTCAACGGTCTTGGAGGTGGCTCCAAAGTAACTGACGACATGCCCTGAAGCCTATGTGAATGACAAAGTTGTTGACCTTCCACTTTGTGAAATGATCAACCTACAATGTAAATTCAAGATATTGTGAAACAATGAGCACACACTAAAAATCTCCTAATGACAAATCAAGCAGACAACTGACGTCAGGAAGAATAGTTACGCCAATCGACACTAGAGAAACTTACCGGTGCAAGTGTAACTCAAACATGGAAACACCCTCCGGGTATACTCTACAAAGCACGATCTGACGTCTATCCTGGGTACCGCAATATACCCCTATAGTCACCCATGTGAGTCCCTAAAAACATGAAACTATATTGCCAGCTCGCAGTCAGTCAGCAAGCGAGTACAATCGACAATCAGGCTGATCGTAATGAGCAGGATAACAAAGTCTGAAGCCTTTCAAGGTATCAAAGGAAAATGGTCTATAAGAAAACTAAGGATCTCGAATGGACTCGAGGTCCACGAGGCTACGCAGTCAAATGCGATCAGTGTAATTCCAAAGAACAAGCCTCAATATATAATCCCCACTACATTCGGTTCGACTTTGGAGGGGTTATCTCCTCTACCTTTCCTTACATGACCTCGTGTTTATCCCCTGTGTTAGAGGGGGGTCCCGAATGAATCTTATGAAACTAGACTTATGACACTCCCTATCATAGAATTTTATGTTTGTTTAGGCGGACTTGAAGAGTTTCCTCTTCACACCTATTTCAAGGCGCTAAAGCCTAGACTACTTGGTGAACTCTACAAACAAAAAGTCTAATTGATTTTAATGTTAAACGTTGGTTTTACTTGGCTTGATTAACTCAAAGGATATGGATGTGCAAATTGTGGTGTTTATAAGAGACGAAAGAGAAGAAAAACTTTAAAGCATTTGTGTAAAATAAAACTATATTTGTCAATTGAAATAAATGACTTTTAAATCTTTGTTAAATGCAAAATTTTCAAAATAGTATTCCAAGATCCTATAACCAAAAGTTTCCTAAAAGAGATTTTCATTTTATAATGCAAAATTACTAGACTTTCATGAAAACAATTAATAAGGAACTTTGAAAAAAAAACTCTTTTCTTTTGCGAAAAACAACCTATGCTACAACTTCCAAACAAGATGCATAACTAAATGTAACAACTTTTTATTTTTATTTTTTGAAATGCTTGAAAAGAAAGAACACAAATAAATTATCGTTTTCATTTTTCAAAGCATAAAACAGGATAAAGAGAAAACAAAACCCAAGACTAATGCAGACCCTAGGCCACTGCGTAAACGTAAGGATTCAATGGAATCCAGAGGAGGATCTAAAACTTGTAGGCTCACTCTAAACCTTTAAAGCAAACAAAAGAAAGTAAATAAACAACATAAGTTATTTACACAAAGAAAGTTAAACCAAATCATTGACCCAACCAAAGACCATTAAAAGAGACCTTGTAGAGTCCAAGAAAGGCTTGAGAAGCATAAAGCTTCTGTCAAGAAAGAGGAAAACTCTTTTTTTTAAAAACCTTCCAAGACACAGAGACGCGCGCTGTTGCACAAGCAGCCTGGGTATGTACGCGGGTTGTATGTTGTGCATATTGTGTATGTATGCGGGGTGAACAATAGCTAGGGCTCGTACACCTATGAAATTTTTCAAAAGAAAAAAGGGATTAGATAACTGACTGGGTAGGGAAGACTGGTAAGCACCTGGAAGGTGACCAGAGACCCTTAACTGACTCTGTAAACCTAAAAATCTAAAAAATAAACTGAAAAAAACCAATTTAAACCAAAACCTCCCACTAAGACCCTAGAGAGACTCCTTAGTAGAGTCGCCAATTCTGATAGTGGAGAAAATCCCCCTATTACTATACTGGGTCGAGGTACAAGCAGAGCACTGACTTCCCTTAAAAGACAATTCTATTCCTAAGCTACCCCAAAACTATCAAAATTGAATGAAACGAGAGAGTAAAGAAGGTCAATAGATATACCTTTGGTCCTTTTGGCTAGTGTAGACCTCTTTCACCTTTGTAGCTTCCTAGATTGCTGGTCTCCTCCCAAAGCCGAATTGCAAAAAGCTTAGGAAAAAAATGCTACAAGATATACGATCTCTACTTATCACTGTTCATGTTTAGATATATATATATATACATGAATAGATCAAATGAAAGAAAATAGACACAATGTTTGGGACATGAAAGAACTCTTTTATTCAATATGAAGATCACAAAGATTACAACCTTCTTCGGCTAACGCTCTGTGAACGAGGTCTGAGCTCCTCTGTCGTGACTCCAAGTGCTCCAATCCCATGCAAAATTCTCACAACCAAATTATCTCTTGGAATAGGGGAAAGGGTTGTATTAGGAGAAAGGGATTGAGGGGAATGCTGAGGCCAAAGCTCAAAAAAGGATGCAAATCTTGGGCTAGAAAGGGGAAGGGATTTTGGCAAAGTTTTCTTATTCTCTTGCTTGGTGTTGAAATGAGACCCCAAGACCTCTTTTTATATGGGAAAAATATGGTTATTCGGTTTGGGGATGGGCTACAATGGGTAAAATGGTTGGGAAACCTTCAATAGCTCGTAAACTTTGCCGAATTCCTTGCAATCTTATATTTTTTGCAATTTTTGGAGGTAAACACGGTCTAACTAGTATGAAGCTCACGTATGTACGTGATCTAACTAGTATGAAACAAACGTGTGTACGCAGGCTATAGTTCAGGAGGACGCATACATCTTTCAAAAAATATTTTTGTAAGAGGAAGACTCATCAATATTTTTGGAAAAATATGTAAGTGGAAAGGCCAATGCCATGTATGCATAGGTACACAATTTTTGGACTATAACAAATGTCCCCTAATGTGTGAGGTCAGAATTGAAACTAATGGATGAAATACATCACAATATCTTTACCAGTGGGAAGGCACGGAGTTGAGTGAGCTCGGGACCAGAGTTCGAGAGTGTGCCATCTGCAAAACAATGATAATCTCTCTGAGGCAGGCTACCCATGCTTGGGATGAATTAATCATGGCTTCCAATCAAGTACACTATAGATCCATGTCATATAAATGTCTATATAAAGTGTAGCCACGAGCAATACACAACGGATCTACATCTCAAAATCATTTGAAGATATATAAGTACAATATGCATCTTCAAGAAGCATTGACACTTGTGGTTGGAGATGAGGACTTCATAGCTCTATCAACAACTTCAAGATATTCAAAAATAATGTAGGAGTACAATGGGAGTGTAAGACTCACTACCCTGAGGTCTTCGACATGCCTTCGGGGAAATACTGGAGGATCTCGATCATCAGGCATAAACATTCGTTGACTTCGAATTCGAACTTGACTAGAATCTCGGGATGGCCAACTCATGAAAGTCAAGAGATAAAATGAAGAATGACCAACTCAGGTTGGATAAAACTTCCCTTGGACAAAAACACAACTAAATGATGAGAGTCAGGCAACTGAAAATTGACATAAGTCTATGATACAGGAGGCACCACAAACTCTCCATATGTTTGGAAGAGTAACCAAATGGAGGAGGACACAACTCTATGTAACGAGAAAAAATTCCTAAGGTCATACTAGATCCCAATGATTGGTGAACAAATGAAAGGATGTGATTTATCCAAGGGAGACTATCTTGCTGCCGAAAAAAGAGTGTATATCTCTGTCCCCTCTTTTTGGAATATTTGTTTTTTTTTTTTTGTCTTTTTCAATTTTTTAACAAGCTTGAAAAAGAATAAAAGAATGCTATGTTACAAAGGAGAAATGAGTGTCACGGGCAAGAAAACTATTTCCAAGCGCATGGAACATATTGATTCTCAGTGCAAGGATACATGTGCTGGATAAGGACACTCGGAGAAAATTCCTCCATGGGTCAAGGTGTCAGATCACAAGGGAAAAAGTGTTACAAGGCTTGCATTTAAAGAATGATTTGAAGGTACAATTGAATAGCAACATGTAGCCGACATTAGGCCTAAGACACAAGGACGAGACATGCAATGCGATTAAGTATGACATGACAAGACTCCTTCCATGTGGATTTTTACGATCCCATAGAAGGTAAGGTCGATGGCTTTTCATTTTTAGAGAGTCTGAAAAACTCTAAAATAAGACTCCAGGGAGTTCCTTTTTCATAACTAGTCCATTCAGTTTGGAAAAGGGTTAAACTTATACTGAGAGGACGTCTCTTCAAAACATTTTTAACGAGTGTGATAGAGACAAGGTCGCTCGACTATCTTTTCAATTTTAATTAATTTTAAGGAGTTTGCAAAGATCTTAACTATGGACTCACAACCTTTTTCTGAGTTTAATCTCCTTAGCCCAAAAAAGCATAAAATATAACTTAGGAGAACTCTCCCGATGAGACAAGTCTCCCGAGGCGTACCTTTTTCCTGGATAATCTATTGACCAGAAATAGGGTTAAACTTATGCCAAAAAGATGTTATTTTTGGACCAATTAACGAGTGTGAAAGAAACAAGGTCACTCGATGATCTTTTCATATTTAGGGAGTCTGAAAAGAGATTAAATATGGACTCTGAGGGGGTTTCTTTTTCATAAGTAATCTCCAAGGCCTGAAAAAAAGATAAACCAAAACCAAGGAGAATATTCCTTTTTCAAAAAGTTAGTTCCTTAGGCTCGAAAAAGGGTTAAACTTACGCTTGAGAATACTCTCCTAGAGAACCAAAGCTCCTAGGGTATACCTTTATTCGTAAATTAACTATCCGAACCGAGAAAGGGTTAAAATACCGCTGGAAAAATGTGCCTTCAAATTTTAGTTTGGCGAGCGTGAAGGGAAAAAAGATCCCTTGATAATATTTTCAATTTTAGAGAGTTTGAAAAGGGCTTAAAGAAGACTCCAGGGGGGATTGTTTTCTCAAGTAATCTAGACAAGACTGAAAAGAATAAATGAATTCTCGTTAGATGTTGCTTTCAAAGATTAAGCAACCTTGAAAGAAAACAAGCCATGCTCTTTAGGAAGTCTTGTGGGTAAATCCAATAATGATGACTAGAAAGAAGAATGAGGCTTCAATACGTAATCATAGTAGGACTAAAAAGGACTCCCAATCCTATGGATAAAAACTCACAGCATGGACGCCAAAATGCAACAAAGGATCTACCTAGGGAATCCATGTAGAGGTAGGCTCTACCACCTAATTATGACACTTCTAAAGCAACATAGAAGGTTCCATGTCACACTTCAGTGTGATCGATCCTATGGCAAAGAAGAAAAAGTCAACTTTATGCAAAATGCAGGGGGTGAAAACCTAACCCATATGCAATAGTTGAAAAACAACTTTTCCCATGGGATGATATAAATGTAACCCATCTAAATAAAAACCCCAAACTAAAAGAACACGTTCATCACAATGACCCAAATATATCTTAGAAGAGAACTCAAGTAGGTACCAAGTCAAGAAAAGGGAAAAAGGGGACCAAATAAGGGGAAAACGCTCCAAAAAAGTCTATAAATAGAAGTGGAAGGCACCGAGGGACTATATAGTAGTGGAGGGAATCCATTGTGTAGAGAAACTATATCTACAAAGGAATATAGGAATCTCATGTTTGCCTTGGACTCAAGGGGGAGAGGGAATTTCGGCTGATGCTTGTTAGTGAAGAAGAGTAACCTTCACACTAAGACCTAGGATCAATGAGATATCCTGTAATTTCCCCTAGTGGTACCATGGTCTGTTACGAGGCTGGCCTGCTAGAGAAATCATAAGTGTAGCATATTATACAGTTGTATTGAAATGCATTCATCCTTAGTTAGTTGGTTGGCTGGCTATCATTCTGGAAATAGATAAGTAATCTTAATGCTCCATGTAAAAATATTTGCAAATGAATAGTAATCCTTGCACTCTGACTTTTTGAGAATTTTTGGATATGAATAATGAATGACTAAGTCTAAATCTTGTCTATATGTTAAGCATAATCCCAAAAGGGTGACCACCTATTGAATGTATGTGTGAGAAACCTGAATATTGGGGTTTGTGACCCTATAATTTCCCCGTGCCTTGAAATGGAAAGTTTGTTGGATATTAAATTGTGTTTTTGGTTTGTTGGTAGGGATTACCCCTTTTGTGTTAAGTGTGTGGGTTGATGGCCTAAAAACTTTGAATGGAATCCCTGTTAGTAGTGAAGGGGAGGTGAAGAGTCTATTCAATTGGGGAGTGATTTTATGCCCCTAAGTTTTCAATTTCTAAGTCGTGGTAAGGACCATTCTTAGCTATAATTCTACCTCTGCAACCCTGTGTGTCAACTCAAAGGGATCTTGATCGAAGATATGACACCACGAATAAAGTTTTACCTTTCAGCGGAAGTTATATGTCTGAAGTGTTTTAGGTCATGGAATAACCTCGATCTCGATAGGAATATCCCGAATGGTGAAATCCAAAGGTCGATCGAAATGTGGGTTTAAGAAAGATCTGTTAGATTAACATGTGTGGAGTTTCCGACATGACGAATCCGAACATACAAGCCTGAGTGGGCAAGAATTTTTGATCTGCCAGAAATATGAGCCTGAATAGATTAGAGTCGTCAATTTCATCGTGGACCTAGTCCTTTGAAACCTGTTGGAGTTTTTGGTTGTGCTCGTTAACCGTCGCACATGATTAGGGATTCGATGATATCTTAGCCATTAGATCAAAATATCAATAGCTGTTGGATCTGTCAAAAACTCTATGATCGGAAGGGTCCATTTGGAAAGAAAATGGGGAATGATTGTGATTCCTAAGAAAGTGTGTCTAACTAAATAAAGGTCATGTACCTTTTGAGCCTGAAAATATTTGGACTATTAATCTTGTCCAAATTCGAGCCACCCAATCTTGCAGGGTGCATGTTACCACAAGATATGACTTGCAAAAATTTGGTTTGTGCGTTGAGTTTGAGTGGGACACAAGTGCGAGCCAAATGGGAAAGAGCCATTGGATCAACAAGGGTGGGGTCTGGATTGTCGAATCTAGTGGCTTGAAGGTCGATAAGAACCGTGTTGATCAAGGATCCATGTTAACTAAGACCATTGATCTCAGTCAAGTACATACTGTCAATTCATCAGGCATGCTCTTTATCATGGGCTGCAACACTTGGAAAGGATTTGGGTGAGTGATATGCAGAGTGCCTAATAAGCATTAACCCGACTTTGGCGCTGCAGAATGGTATGAGCCCAACAGGCTTGCAGGATGTTATAACCATATAATTTATAGGATCAATTGTTGATTATATTTTTGTTCCCTTCAGTGTTTTTGATTTGTAGAGACTACTGTATTAAGGAAAAGAAAAAAGAAAAAGAAAAAGAAAAGAAAATGAGAAAAGAATAAAAGAGGGCATAAAAGAAATTAAATGAAGCCCCATGCAATAACAATGGCTTGGTCCATACCGTTTAAGCATGGCCAAGTCCTTTTAAATTGATGTTGATAGTCTTAGTGAATAAGCTTGACCAAACTGTCTAATCTTAGTCAAGATAATAGGTTAGTTAGTGAATAAATTTGACTAAACAGCCTAATCTTGGTCAAATAGCCCCTAGGTAGAGTATTTTATTAGTCCAACAGTCTAAGATGGGCTAAAGGTGCAAATGATGTAGGGTAAGACATAGGTTAAACAATTTCTTTTCAATAAATATGTGTGATAATTGATGAAAAATGCAAGATTTTGGATGAGGAAGTGTTTTTCTAATCCCATGGTGATAAAGAGTAGAAGAAGCAGTGCGCAAAACCCATAAAAAGTCATTAAGCCTAAGTCCTGCGCCATATGTTGAATCGTGCCTTGGAAAATTAAAGATCAGGCCTAGATCTACGACTCAACGGTGAGCACCCAGATCTACGGCTCTGAAAAG
>ML779329.1:460205-516152 GCA_009831015.1 Picea engelmannii
ACATGATGTTAAACAAAGCGCCCATATCAACGGCTGATCCGGCTGTGCCCAGATCAATGGTCAACAAGGAATCTCAAACCCCCCTGAATGTTCTACCTTTAACTGAAGGGGAGGGTCCAGAATGAAACAAATCCAGGTGGGCCCCATTGCAACGTGGTGTCACCTCATTGTGTCCCAACTCCCCCTCTCCAAAATTTTACCGCCTATTAGCATTACGATTCACCACCACCCTCTACAAGTTCCACGTCATGACCCCGTCAACATGTCCCATCCATTTAACCGTTACAGGTCATATCTTTCCCGTTTGTCTTCCAATCACCAGTGCACACGTCGACCAAAGGTTCACTTTAGATGTCCTTCATCCTGCACTTTCATGCTCTAAACGACCCGTTGGCCATTTATGACTGGCCACATACCCATTGTCCATCTGACCTGTCCTTGTTCACCCAAACAAATACCCATCCACTCAAATTCAACCTCGTTTCGACCATCTCCCATTCCATTCACATTCCCTGCGTATCAAGAGATTCATTTTCCTCCACCTCTACAATGCCTCATCCAGCCACAACCATTACCACTAACATTTTGTTTGAATTGCAGGTACTCTTCACAGTAATGGTGCCAAAATCCAAGAAAGAAGAAGTTGGGGAAAATCCTTTCCTCCCACCTCCTGTTGACCTTGAAAAGATCCCATTGGCCGAAAAATATCATCTGATATCGGACACAATGTGCGAAGTTGACTTTGTGGAGTTGCATTTGTGGCTCAAAGACACTTTCTTAGATCAGAGCAACAAAATCAGGCTCTAGGATTCCATTCTTCCTTTATATCTTTTTCCCCAGGTCCATCATTTCCCTGAATTTTCCCTCAAATGTCAGGCTCATTACCTTCCCGTCCAGAGAGCCATAGTCTCATCATCAGGAGAAAATTTGTTCTTCATCATGCCAGAGGCCATTGATCAGATGATGCAGATACCCATAAATGAATCAGCCTCCCCTTTCAATCTCGAAATCATAACAGAGTTATACCATAAATTATCTTTTCCTCAAAGAGCCCAGATATTTGAATTTTTTCTCCCACAGGATGCTCAGTTCCCCAAATCAAATCGCCCCTATCCTTCCTCCCTATTCTCAGAAAAGGGCAACCAAGTCATTTCATCACTCTGTTGTCTGCTTGGTTATTATTCAGACTTATGGGTGGATGAGCCTATATTGGGTTTTCTGTCCATTTTCTTTACCGAGGAAAAATCCACCACTCAGTTCGAGTACAACACTTTCCTGGTGGAGAACATTCACGAGCAGTTTTCACAGTTCACCACAGAGGGAATGTTCTGGTACTCATCCATCCTGGCTTACATGTTCGTCTTTTTTTAGGTGGATAGGTTCTCTTTCTCAATGCAGAAGATGGACAAGGAAGGAAAACCTCAAGCAGTCACATTATGGACGTCGTTGCTCAGGAGAAACTCCATTGAGTTCACTTTTAAACAATTCATTGAATTGTTTTATCATCCAGTTGTAGGCATGCTTAGTGCAAGACTTGAGCTGAGAATAAATGAATAAATTCAAAGAGTTTTGCACCTTTCAGATATGGAAAAGACTGGAGATTGGTTTCTATACCAGAATCACATGGAAATCAGAGTGTATGGGTGTGAACTAGCTTCATACAAGTTGATTAAGTATGTTCCTGTTCGAATATTCACACTGGAATATATTTGTTAGATGATAAACTCATATGACATCCATTTTGTGTCTCTGAAGAAGAAACAACAGATGAGGATCAAAGGACAAATAGGCCCATTTATCTGCAATAGTCGAGCTGCTGGGGAAGAGGCAGACAAATTGTTGAAGGAGATGAAATTCAACACTAGTTTTATTTGGAGATATGATCCCAGTGGGATCATTGTAGAGATGAGGTCTAAGAACAAAATTTCACCCTATGCTCACACCCTCAAGCCAGAAATCGAAAAATATGTGAACCAGACATAATGGGAAGTAAATACTCTGGTAGATACAGAGCCACAAGAATCTCTTTCAGTATCTATCTCACCGACTGCTACTCCTTAGATACCTAAGGAAAAAAGGCCAAGAAAGGATGATTCACCTTCAATCACTGAGGTATCAACAGAAGAATTCTGCGTATACAACAAGAAACCCAAAACCACTCCTGCTACTCACATGTCTGGTGAGGAAGATCCCTACTATGCCACGGTGATTGAGAGAAGACAATAGGTGGTGTCAACTTCTTCTTCGAAGGAATAGACAGAAATAGCCGTGACCACCCAAACTCCACAAGGATCTTCACCTGTAAGCATCTTTGAGAAATATGATATGATTAAAAAGAAGAACCATATGCTGACTAATAGCACTTACTCCCAGTTCTGGAAGAAAACTTCCACAGCACAACTTAGAGTATTGTCAGGGTTTGATACAGAGAAAGGAAGAATGCATCTAGAACTCCTGCAAGCACAGGTGCCTCACCCCAAAGACATCACTGACAACAGGAGGTCAACTATTTTTTTTGACACTAAACAAGTCCATCCATCTAACCAGATGGATTTGCACAGACAGACTGGAGAAACAGTCTTCTCCACGTTTGCACATGCTTCCTCTACTGCAACTAAGTTACAGGTGTCTTTAAGCAATGTTCAGACCCAATTGAAGTTGGAGAAGATATCCTCTTTTGCAAAGGATAATAAAATAAAATCCTTAGAGGAGTTGGTGCTTAAGATTGGGTATGATCCCTTGAATGTTAAAGCAGCAGAGGAAATGTTGAAGAAAAAGAATGTTGACATTGCATCTTTGAGAAAACAATTGAAATTTCCACCAACAGAGGATTCACAAGCTAAAGAGGTAGCTGAAGCCGAAAATGAGAAAGAAGAATTACTGAAGCTTATCATGCAACAAAATGCACAGCTCAAAGAAATGGAGATAGAGTTGGAAAGATTATTGAAATAAAAGGAACAAATGACACCAATGGAAGTCATCCCATTGAGTGCAGTTCCCATTGTAGAAGTAAGTACAACAACAATTCCAACAACCACTACAACAGAAATTCCATCAGCAGCCCCATTGACATCACTGGAAAAAAATGTGGAGCTAGAAAAGTACATGGAGGAAATAAATTTGCAAGAGACATAGATTAATAGGTTGAAAAGGGAGGTTGAAAATCTCCAGGAACTCAAATCCTCTTTCCAAACAATATATAATGTTGAGAGACAGGCAACAAAGAAGCTTAAGAAGGAAATACAATAGCTCCAGAAACAAACAGTGGCAGACAAGACATTAGCAGAGGCTAAGGAAAACATATGGACATATATTGGAAAATCCATAAATGAAATTTGCCCCATGGTGCAAATCATGTTCAAGCAACATGATTTGGTGTTAAAGAGTAGGCAAGCCATTGACAAGATAAGAAAAGAGCTGTGTGAGATGCCCTCAGCGGCCAATGAGATCATCCAGTTTCTAAACTCCAAAACCAAAGAAGAGCTGGAAGAATTGAAAGTCGAAGACAAAACAAAGACTATCCTCGAGGTAAAAAGAGTATTGACTAAAAGGGGATTGATGTTACAGTTGGAGGAAAAGGCTCAGAACATGGACATTGGAGTTCAAAGATTTCTTAGCAAGATTGAAGCCTTACAGAAAAAGGGTCTTCCTGATCTACGTGTCCTAAATGATAAACTAATGACTCTGTCTAATTACAAGCAAAGGATTGCAACCGTGGCCAAAGACAGTTGCAGGTTTTCAGGGATACATGGCAGCATCATGGGCAAAGCATTCTTGTAGAATTTGCAGCATGACTTCAACATTCAGTACGAGATCAAGTATGTCTTCATCATCAAGACGACTTTTGCTAAATACACCGAGATGGATGAAGTTTACCACCGGTTATTGAAAATTACCATCCCAATCACACAGAGATGGGATGAGCTATGCGATTTGATTGAGTAAAGGCAAAGCATCATCCATCTCAACGTCCTGCTCAGTGTACAACACGGTTGAGGTCATCTGAATGAATCAACAATGGTCTTCTCCGAAATCAGCATGAGATATTCAACACATCATCATCAGTTACTACATTTCCGCATCTTGTTATATTAGTTAGTTAGACTCAGACTCTTTCACGTCTAGATCATTAATGACAGGGTCGTTGTAACTTTTATTATAAATATTTCTCACTTAGAAGTAGGAAGGGTTGTTGATCTTTACGCCCGAGCAAGCTCTAGTTGCTATAATTTGTATCAAGAAGTTATTCCAGTAATACAAAGAGAAGTTTCATAGGATTCCTGCGTGTCAAATTGTTGGTGAAGTTCCCTCTATCTATGTATAAGTTTTTCTTTCTCAGTTATGATATTGTCTTTCAAAAATCTAATCTTTAAAAGAAGTTAAAGTTGCAGAATTTACCATTGTGTACTCTGTTTTTAATCTTTTACAGATTTAAATGTTTTTCCTCTGATGTTATACCAAAGAAATTCTTAAATGCTTTTTTGTTTTAACTGATATCTCACCTTTTCAGCAATACACCATTTTTATTTCTAAAGAATCCAACATTAGCACTATCTCGCCCTGTGAAACAAATCCTGTAAAGTTGTCTTTAACTTCTATCTTTTAAAAACAGACCCCATAGCCCAATGGAAGCATAATTGATATTCAACCACTTCATTAAAAAACAATACAAACAACTCGGTTATATTCTTTCTAACTAGCCTAAAATCTTTAAAAACTCAAATAGATCTAGAACTCATAGAGAGATCCCTCTCTGAAACTGGTAGGGCTAGCTTCCAGTTTTGAAGCGGTTGGTTAAGGTTACCTCTGATAAGTTTCTTCCTACCTCATAACAACCTCTGGGAATTTACAGAGTGATAACATAAATGGTGACCATTCTGGGGAAGAACTGAAACAAAATTTCCACCCCTTGTTTTCTTTCCCCTAGAACAAAGACGACTTTATTTCTGGAAAAAACACAAACCCTAATCTTTACCTAGAAATAATGTTCAGAGGTTGTTAAATTTTGTGCATAAATAACCAAAGTCTCCAAAGGTAGAATAAAATCAACAGTTCTGGCTCCCAAAAGAATTTCGACCAGATCTCATCCTGACACAAAACCTGCAAAAGTAATAGATAATCCCAAAAGACTACTCAGGAAGAAAGGTACTGCAGAAATTTTGAGGAGTAACATCCCACTTCCAAGGTATTTTTCCACCCCAGAAAAGTTAGTTGTTCTTCCGGACCTTGAGTCTGAGATACCCTTTCAAACAAGTCTTTTCAGGACAAAATCTGGCAGTTTTGTCAGTGAAACGTTCTTAGACCAAACCACTTTTCAGCCCAGGACCCCTGAGATACTTTCTCTTAGAGATGAAGTTGAGCAACGTTTTCACTCCAAGACTGATAAGCTCGAAGACCTAGTCACAAATCTTGGTCAGGCCTTAGACAAGCTCCATCTTTAGCAGTCCACTGAACTTCTTGTTTTAACCATCGCTGCAATTTCTACTAAAATTACACCAGGTTACTCCATTCCTCCAAGCCCTTCGTCCTCTGTATCTTCAAGAATTTCCTCTCCTGTCACAAAGGTTGTTGTTCAGCCTCCTCCACCAATCATGGTAGGAAGATATGCTCCGTTGGTATTGGTTGCTCCTTTACATGACATGCCTCAAGATTATCAAACTAGACTTCCACAATTCGAAGGTTTTGGACCTTTAAACGCACAACAACATGTTGACAAAATGAGCGATTACTTTGACCTACAGGAAGTGGACGAAGCTGATTTGCAGATGAGGTTATTTGCACAAAGTCTAACCGAAGAAGTTAAAAAGTGGTTCAAAACCCTACGTGCTTCTACCATTATTGACATTTCTGGTTTTCATAGGACTTTCCTTGACAGGTGGGAGGTAAAGAAAAAACCTCTCCAGATTCTGTCAGAATATGAGAACATCAGAAGGAACCAAGGAGAGACAATGCATGATTACTGCACTCATTTCAACAATCTATACAATGCCATCTCGACTGAAATCAAACCACCCCAAGGTTTGGCATTAATAAAGTTCCCTGATGGTTTTGATGTTGACATGTCATATCAATTAAGGGAGAGAAACACAACAACTTTGGAAGACATGCAAATAAGTGCCGTCAGTGTAGAAGCAAACCTTTTGGCCAGAAGGGCCAGGTAGAGAACAAAAAAGAGGGTCACCATCAAGGAAGAACCTTCTACTTCCTCATCTAATGCCAAATTAGATTCTCTAGCCAGAGCTATGGAGAAAATGATGGAGAGACTCACCGTAACTGACAGGAACCCACCTAGGGAGAACCAAGCTGCCCCTCAAATCAGAAACCCAAACTTTAGGAGAAATCCACCCCTGATTAGACAAAGAGATCCTAGGGATCAACGGGAAAAACGGGGACCTGATCATTAGATTAGACCAACTCTCCAGGAAAACTATGTTGATGATGGGGAGGAAGTTATTGAGGAGTTTGATGATGCTCATATAAATCTAATGGGTGATCATGATCACGATCATGAATCTATTTTTCTCACCCAGGAAGAACATGAAATCTTTCTCCTATCACAAACAAAGGTAAATGAGGAAGTCGAGAAAACAAAACAACAAGCCTTTGAGAACACTATAATGGAGGTTCATAGGCAGTATAACCTGAGAAGCAAGAAGTCTAATGAGAACTCTCCAAAGAAGGCTGCTGAAACCAAGAAAACCTCAGAAAACCTTCCCAAGAAAACCCCTGAGCGGAATGACGTTGAATCTCTTGCGCAAAAAACTCCAGAAATCCTTAAGAAAACAAGTCGAAAAGAAGTTTCATCAACCATTCAAACAGGTGCACTTGTCCATAGAGTTTCTATCGATAAATCAGAAGTACAGAGTTTAAACAAAACCATCATTCCTTTCAGCCTCGAAGGGGAACTAGAAAAATTGAAGATTCCTATTACCTTATCCGAGCTGATGAATAAGAATGCTTATAGGTCTCAGGTGATGAAAGCTTTAAGCATCGAACCTGATATAGGTACCAAAGCCTTGGATGTTGGATCTGTACACCACTCTGACACAGTAAACCTTGCCAATGATCGACCTGAGCTCCTGTTCGGTCCTGAAGTTGATGGTCAAACTGATAATGGCACCATGGATCCTTTTTACATCAACCTAAATATCCACGATCTAATATTACACAATGCTATGCTGGATTTGGGCATCTCTCACAACCTAATGCCCAAAGACGTGATGGAAAAGTTGGGACTCGAGGTCACCAAACCCTACAAAGATTTTCATTCTTTCGACTCCACCAAGGCCAAATGTATAGGTTTGATTAAAGACTTATGCATCACCTTGGCTCAAATTTCGACGAAAAGTTTGGTGATGGACATTGTCGTGGCAGATATTCCCCCCAAGTATGGTATGTTGCTATCAAGGTTTTGGGGAGCTAAATTGAGAGGAACCCTGTAGCTATATATGTCCTACGCCACCATTCCAGTTTTCGGTCAATAGAGAAGACTTTACAGAGAAACACTGATGAAGTATATGGTCAGTAGCTAGGAAAAGCCACACAATTACCCACTATACTCTGCACACTCTGATCTGGATTCTTTTATCCTATACAACGATGGTGACTTTGAGGAACAAATCGCACAACTGGAGGATGATGCACCTAATTCAAAGGATGATAAAGCTTCTGTCGAAGTGAGAAACCCCATGGTTGAAGAAAGTGAGGAACTGCCAGCAGACTTCTGGAGCATGGACTTTGATGGTGCTGTGAGTAAAGAAGGAGTTGGGGCCGGAGTGTGGATGCATAACCATAGATCAAAGTACTCCAAGAATCATTCCTATAAACTGAACTTCCAATGTACTAAAAACATAGCTGAGTATGAGGCTTTAATGCTCGGCCTGAAATTATTGAAGAAAGTTGGTGCTAAGCATATAATGGTAAGGGGTGATTCTGAGTTAATTATCAAGCAAATCAAAGGTGAGTATGCAACAAAAAATCCCAGATTTAGAACCTATAGAAATGCTATTTTGGATGCTCTCTAATGCTTTACTGAGGTTGATTTGCAGGTGATGCCTAGAGGAAAAAATATACTCGTAGACGGACTAGCCACGTCAACAACTACTTGTAAAATCCCTTTTTGTCCCACTCGCAAGTACACAATGGAGGTGAAGTGCAGACAAATGGTTCTTAACAATATCAGAAACTGGCAAGTATTTGGAAATGACGATCAAATTGAATATTTCCTGCAATGTAAAAATGATTTCGAATGTACGAACATAGATTTAGAACAGGATGAAGAAGTTGTAAAGAAATCTGTTTTTGGGAATGGTAGTGTAAAGACAATAGATACTGAAGAAATTAATGAAAATGATGTAGATTCTGATATCCTGCAGTTAAAAAATAATGTGTTACCTAGAAGTTTAGTTCCGTTGGAAGACTTGTTTGATTTTAACGATGTAGCCAAAAAACTGAAAACTAAAGCTAGCGATAAAGAGGTTGAAGACTGCAGCATAGGAACAGAAGAAAACCCCAAAATGATAAAACTATCTAAATCACTGCCATCAAAGAAAAAAAAAAATACATTGAAATTTTTAAGGAATATATAGATGTTTTCACCTGGGGCTACGAGGACTTAAAATCCTATGACACAAGCATCATACAACACCAAATTCCCATAAAAGAAGAACATAAACCTTTCAAACAGAAACTTAGGAGAATTAATCCCAAGTTGCTTCCCCTGATAGAGAAAGAAATACAGAAGGTGTATGATGCCAAGATTATAGTCCCCTTGAGGCTTTCCAAATGGGTTTCTAATCTAGTTCCAACCAGAAAGAAAACTGGCGAGATTAGGCTCTGTATAGATTTCAGAAATCTGAACAAAGTCTCCCTCAAAGACAATTACCCTTTACGCAAAATGGACCATATTTTACAAAGGGTGGTATGATCTAGTAGGATCTCCTTACTGGATGGTTTCTTTGGTTACAACCAAGTCCTGGTCCACTCGAAATATCAAGAGAAGACAACTTTTACCACACCCTGGGGTACCTTCATGTATGTGAAGATGCCTTTCGGTCTGATGAACACTGGAGCTACTTTCCAAAGATCAATGGATATTGCCTTTGTGGATGAGACTGGGAAATTTATAGTCATTTATCTGGATGATGTAACTGTCTACTCCAAATCCAACGAAGAACATTTTCTCCACCTCATATGTGTGTTTGAGAAATGCAGGAAATTTGGGATTTCATTAAATCCTAAGAAAAGCCTTTTCGGGTGAGAGGAAGGTAAAATGTTGGGACACATAATCTCAAAAGACAGAATTAAAATAGATCCCAGCAGGATAGAAGCTATCTAGAAGGTGGAACACCCTAGGAACATCAAAGAACTACAATCTTTCATTGGCAAAATAAATTTCCTTAGAAGATTCATACCAAACTTGGCCGAGCTTCTCAGGAATATTACCAATATGTTGAAAAAGGACACAAAAATCAAATGGAACGCTGACTCGAAATAGTCATTTGAGCAAGTGAAACATGCGCTCACCCAAGCTCCAGTTCTGATTAGCCCAGACTATACCAAAGACTTTTATCTTTTCTCTTTCGTGTCTGAACACACTATAGCAGCAATATTGTTGCAGAAAAATAGTGAGGGGTACGAGCAACCTATAGCCTTTTTCAGCAAAGCTTTAAGACACACAACGTTGAATTATAACATTATGGAGAAACAAACCTTCGCCCTGGTAAAGGCTATAAAAGATTTTAGGGTCTATATTCTTCATTCTCACACAATTGCCTACGTCCCTAATGCTGTGGTGAAGGATATTCTGACCCAGGATAATCTGGATGGCAGAAGAGGAAAATGGATTGCAGTCATTCTAGAATACAACATCGAGATAAAACCTACTAAACTGATCAAAGGACAAGGTTTGGCCAAAATGATGGCTGAGTCTAATTTCCATGCTTTAGATATTAATTTTTTGGCTGCAGTAGATGGAACGGAAGAGCAGGCGACTCCAAACATAAAACAAACATTCTTAAATTCCCCTTGGTACACAGACCTCGTTTTTGTACTCCACAATTTATAGGCTCCTCCAGGTTTGACTAAGACTAAAGCTAGATTTATTAAATTGAAAGCATTGAAATTTTGTATTTTGGAAGGCAATCTCTATTGGAAAGATCCTGGTGGTCTTTGCTTAACTGCTTGTTAAAAGATGAAGCTGACAAAGTTCTTCAAGATTTCCATGCAGGAGACTGTGGTGGGCACCTGAGCTGGAAGAACACAACTAATAAGATTATGAGAGCTGGCTTTTACTGGCCTACTCTGTTTACTAAAGTTCACTAGAAGGTTACTTATTGCCACCAGTGTCAGATGTTTGAAGGGAAAAGGAAACTTCTGCCACTCCTAATGAAACCCATCTCTGTTGAATCTCCTTTCCAACAGTGGGGGCTAGACTTCATTGGTGAAATACATCCCCCCTCTTCGGGCCAACATAAACGGATCCTCACGGCCACAGACTACTTCACCAAGTGGATCGAGGTTGTACCATGCAGACAAGCTACTAACTCTGTCATCATCAAGTTTTTATAAACTAACATTTTGTCTCGTTTTGGATGCCCCAGAAAAATTATAACTGATAATGAAGCAGATTTCATATCCAAAAGGCTCATAGATTTTTGTAATCAATATCATATTACTTTGGGACACTCGACGGATTATTACCCACATGGAAATCTGTTAGCTGAGTCTTCTAACAAAAGTCTTGTGAACATTCTCAGAAAGACACTACATGAAAACAAGAAATCATGGCATAATAAGTTGGTATTCGCACTCTGGGCAGACATAATCAACACCAAAAGATCGATTGGTATGTCTCCATACCAATTGGTGTATGGCATTGAGGCAGTTTTTCCCTTTTCATTAGGAGTCCTAGTCATGAAACTATTGCAGGAAACACAAGAAGAACCAAACGATGTCCAATGAAGAATAAATCAAATGATCCACCTAATGAAATCTAGAGAAGAAGTTTAGAACATAACTCAAGTGATCTAGGAAAATATTAAAAAGATTTATGACAAGAGAACCAAAGAGGATAACTTTGAATTGGGTGATCTAATTTTGAGGTGGGACTCCAGAAATGAAGATAAAGGTAAACATGGGAAGTTTGATAGCTTGTGGAAGGGTCCTTACACCATTCAGGCCTTCAGAGGAAATAACGCTTTCCTACTTGCTAATCGTGATGGATCAGACCTGCCAGGGGGACCCATAAATGGCAGGATGTTGAAGCATTACTTGCCACCTTAGTAGAGAGATCACCTTTCCATTCCACTGTATATATCATTTCTTTTACAAGTATTTTAGGTGCAGGTGTTTTTGTTCAGGTGTTTGAAGCCCACGGAGAAGGCCCTAAGACATTGAATAATGCCATCAAAGTTTCAAAATAAAGCAAGTCAGACATCAAAAGAAACTCTAGAGGAAGTCTTTCAAGACAACAAGAAACATGATTCTTGGAATCTCGCAAGGAGGATACCATCCTCAGGTGGAGCCACTATTATAACCCTATAATTTATAGGATCAACTGTTGATTGTATTTTTGTTCCCTTCAGTGTTTTTGATTTGCAGAGACTACTGCATTAAGAAAAAGAAAAAAGAAAAAGAAAAAGAAAAGAAAATGAGAAAAGAATAAAAGAGGGCATAAAAGAAATTAAATGAAGCCCCATGCAATAACAATGGCTTGGTCCATATAGTTTAAGCATGGCCAAGTCCTTTTAAATTGATGTTTATAGTCTTAGTGTATAAGCTTGACTAAACTATCTAATCTTAGTCAAGATGATAGGTTAGATAGTGAATAAATTTGACCAAACAACCTAATCTTGGTCAAATAGCCCCTAGGTAGAGTATTTTCTTAGTCTTACAGTCTAAGTTGGGCTAAAGGTGCAAATGATGTAGGGTAGGACATAGGTTAAACAATTTCTTTTCAATAAATATGTGTGATGATTGATGAAAAATGAAATATTTTGGATGATGAAGTGTTTTTCTAATCCCATGGTGATAAAGAGCAGAAGAAGTAGTGCACAAAACCCATAAAAAGTCATTAAGCCTAAGTCCCGTGCCATATGTTGAATCGTGCCCTGGAAAATTAAAGATCGGGCCTAGATTTATGACTGAGCGGTGAGCACCCAGATCTATAGCTCTGAAAAGATTTTGGACCCCCCCGATCATTCGACCTTTAACGATGGGGGGGGGGGGGTCTGAAAAGATGTTTAAGATGTGCACTCAGATCTACAACCATCCCACCAGCGCACAATCAGAGGGGGGGGTCCAACATGATGTTAAACAATGCACCGAGATCAACGGTCGATCCGGCTGTGCCCAGATCAATGGTCAGTAAGGAATCCCGGACCCCCCCTCGACTGTTCTACCTTTAACTGAAGGGGGGGGGTCCGGAATGAAACAAATCCGGGCAGGCCCCATTACAATGTGGGGTCACCTCATTGCGTCCCAACTCCCCCTCTCCAAAATTTTATTGCCTATCAGCGTTACGATTCACCACCACCCTCTGCAAGTTCCACGTCATGACCCCGTCAGCATGTCCCATCCATTTAACCGTTACAGGTCATATCTTTCCTGTTCGTCTTCCAATCACCAGTGCACACATCGACCATAGGTACACTTCAGACGTCCTTCATCCTGCACTTTCACGCTCTAAATGACCCGTTGGCCATTTATGACTGGCCACATACCTGTTGTCCATCTGACCTATCCTTGTTTTCCCAAACGGATACCCGTCCACTCAAATTCAACCCCATTTCAACCATCTCCCATTCCATTCACATTCCTTGCGTATCAAGAGATTCATTTTCCTCCGCTTATGCAACGCCTCATCTAGCCACATCCATTACCACTAACATTTTGTTTTAATTGCAGGTACTCTTCACAACAATGGCACCAAAATCCAAGAAAGCAGAAGCTGGGGAAAATCCTTTCCTCCCACCTCCTGTCGACCTCGACAAGATCCCATTGGACGACAAAGATCATCTGATATCGGACACAAGGTGAAAATTTGACTTCACGGAGTTACAGTCGTGGCTCAAAGACACTTTCTTAGATCAGAGCGAAGAAATTGGACTCTGGGAGTCCAATCTTCCTTTATATCTTTTTCCCCAGGTCCATCATTTCCCTAAATTTGCCCTCAAATGCCAGGCTCATTACCTTCCCGACCAGAGAGCCATAGTCTCGTCATCAGGAGAAACTCTGTTCTTCATCCCGCTAGAAGCCATTGATCAGATGATGCAGATACCCATAAATGAATCTGCCTCCCCTTTCAATCTCGAAATCATAACAGAGTTATACCCGAAATTATCTTTTCCTCAAAGAGCCCAGATATTTGAATGTTTTCTCCCACATGATGCTCAGTTCCCCAAATCAAATCCCCCCTATCCTTCCTCCCTATTCTCAGAAAAGGGAAACCAAGTCATTTCATCACTCTGTTGTCTACTTGGTTATTCTTTAGATGCATGGATGGATGAGCGTATATTGGGTTTTCTGTCCATTTTCTCTACCGAGGAAAATCCACCACTCAGTTCGACTACAACACTTTCCTGGCGGAGAACATTCACGAGCAGTTTTCACAGTTCGCCACATAGGGCATGCTCTGGTACTCATCCATCCTGGCTTACATGTTCGTCTTTTTTCAGGTGGATAGGTTCTCTTTCTCAATGCAGAAGATGGACAAGGAAGGAAAACCTCAAGCAGTCACATTATGGACGTCACTACTCAAGAGAAACTCCACTAAGTTCACTTTTAAACAATTCATTGAATTGTTTTATCATATAGTTGTAGGCATGCTTAGTGGAAGACCCGAGCCAAGAATAAATGAAGAAATTCAAAGAGTTCTGCACCTTTCAGATCTGGCAAAGACTGGAGATTGGTTTCTATACTAGAATCACACGAAAATCAGAGTGTATGGGTGCGAACTAGCTCCATACAAGTTGCCTAAGCATGTGCCTGTTCGAATATTCACACTGGAATATATTCGTCAGATGATAAACTCATATGACATCCATTTTGTGTCTCTGAAGAAGAAGCAACAGATGAGGATCAAAGGACAAATAGGCCCATTTATCTGCAACAATCGAGCTACTGGGGAAGAGGCAGACAAAGTGTTGAAGGAGATGAAATTCAACACTAGTTTTATTTGGAGATCTGACCATAGTGGGATCATTGCAAAGATGAGGTCCAAGAACAAAAGTTCACCCTATGCCCACACCCTCAAGCCAAAAATCGAAAAATCTGTGAACCAGACAGAATGGGAAGTAAGTATTCTGGTAGATACAAAGCCAGAGGAATCTCTTTCAGTATCTATCTCACCGACTGCTACTCCTTAGATACCCAAGGAAAAAGGGCCAAGAAAGGATGATTCACCTTCAATCACTGAGTTATCAGCAGAAGAATTCCGGGTATACAACAAGAAACCCAAAACCACTCCTGCTACTCACATGTCTGGTGAGGAAGAGCCCTACTCTGCCACAATGATTGAGAGAAGACAATAGGTGGTGTCAACTTCTTCTTCGAAGAAACAGACAGAAATAGTTGTGACCACCCAAACTCCACAAGGATCTGCACCTGTAAGCATCTTTGAGAAATATGATATGATTAAAAAGAAGAAACAGATGCTAACTAATAGCACTTACTCTCAGTTCTGGAAGAAAACTTCCACAACACAACACAGACTATTGTTAGCCTTTGATACAAATAAAGGAAGAATGCATCTGGCATTCCTACAAGCACAGGTGCCTCACCCCAAAGAGATCACTGACTACAATAGGTCAACTATTGTTTTTGACACTAAACAATTCCATCCAGATGACCAGATGGATTTACACAGACAGACTAGAGAAATGGTCTTCTCCACATTATCACATGCTTCCTCTACCACAACTAAGTTATAGGTGTCTTTAAGAAATGTTCAGACCCAATTGAAGTTGGAGAAGATATCCTCTTTTGTAAAGGATAATAAAATAAAATCCTTAGAGGAGTTGGTGCTTAAGATTGGGCATGATCCCTCGAATGTTAAAGCAGCAGAGGAAATGTTGAAGAAAAATAATGCTAACATTGCATCTTTGAGAAAACAATTGAAATTTCCACCAATAGAGGATTCACAAGCTAAAGAGGTAGCTGAAGCCAAAAACGAGAAAGAAGAATTGCTGAAGTTTATCATGCAGCAGAATGCACAGCTAAGAGAAATGGAGATAGAGTTGGAAATATTATTGAAAGAAAAGAAACAAATGACACCAATGGAAGTCATCCCATTGAGTGCAATTCCCATTGCAGAAGTAAGTACAATAGCAGTTCCAACAACCACTACAACAAAAATTCCATCAGCAGCCCCATTGACAACACTGAAAAAAGCTGTGGAGCTAGCAAAGTCCATGGAGGAAATGAATTTGCAAGAGACATAGATTAATAGGTTGAAAAGGGAGGTTGAAAATATCCAGTAACTCAAATCCTCTTTCCAAACAAGATATAATGTTGAGAGACAGGAAGCAGAGAAGCTTAAGCAGGAAATACAACATCTCCAGAAACAAACGGTGGTAGGTAAGACATTAGCAGAGGCTAAGGAAAACATATGGATAGATATTGCAAAATCCATAAATGAAATTTGGCCCATGGTGTAAATCATGTTCGAGCAACATGATCTGGTGTTAAAGAGTAGGCAAGCCATTGAAAGGATAAGAACAGAGTTGGGTGAGATGCCCTCAGCGGCCAACGAGATCATCCAGTTTCTGAACTCCAAAACCAAAGAAGAGTTGGAAGAATTGAAATTCGAAGACATAACAAAGACTATCCTTGAGGTAAAAAGAGTATTGACTAAAAGGGGATTGATGTTACAATTGGAAGAAAAGGCTCAGAACATGGACATTGGAGTTCAAAGATTTTTTAGCAAGATTGAATCCTTACAGAAAAAGGGTCTTCCTGATCTACATGTCCTAAATGATAAACTAATGACTCTATCTGATTACAAGCAAAGGATCACAACCATGGCCAAAGACAGTTCCAAGTTTTCAGGGATACAGGGCAACATCACGGGCAAAGCATTCTTGGAGACTCTGCAGCATGACCTAAGCATTCAACACGAGATCAAGTATGTCTTCATCATCAAGCTGAATTTTTCTAAATACACCGAGATGGACGAAGTTTACCGCCAGTTATTGAAAATTACCATCCCAAGCACACAAAGATGGGATGAGCTGTGCGATTTGATTGAGTAAAGGAAAAGCATCATCCATCTCAGCATGCAGATCAGTGTACAACATGGTTGAGGTCATCCGAATGACTCAACAACGGTCTTCCCCGAAATCAACATGAGATATTCAACACATCATCACCAGTTACTACATTTCCACATCTTGTTAGGTTAGTTAGTTAGACTCATACTCTTTCATGTCCTGATCATTAATGACAGGGTCGTTGGAACTTTTATTATAAATATTTCTCACTTAGAAGTAGGAAGGGTTGTTGATCTTTACGCCCGAGCAAGCTCTAGTTGTTGTAATTTGTATCAAGAAGTTATTCCAGTAATACAAAGAGAAGTTTCACACGATTCCTGCATGTCAAATTGTTGGTGAAGTTCCCTCTGTTTGCGTACAAGTTTTTATTTCTCAGTTATCATATTGTCTTTCAAAAATCTAATCTTTAAAAGAAGTTAAAGTTGCAGAATTTACCATTGTGTACTTTGTTCTTAATCTTTTACAGATTTAAATGTTTTTCCTTTGATGTTATAACAAATAAATTCTTAAATGCTTTTTTGTTTTAACTGATATCTCACCTTTTCAACAATACACCATTTTTATTTCTAAAGAATCTAGCATTAGCACTATCTCGCCCTGTGAAACGAATCTTGTAAAGTTGTCTTTAACTTCTATCTTTTAAAAACAGACCCCATATCCCAATGGAAGCGTAATTGATATTCAACCACTTCATTCAAAAACAATACAAACAACTCGGTTATATTCTTTCTAACTAGCCTAAAATCTTTAAAAACTCAAACAGATCTAGAACTCACAGAGAGATCCCTCTCTGAAACTGGTAGGGCTAGCTTCCAGTTTTGAAGTGGTTGGTTAAGGTTACCTCTGATAAGTTTCTTCCTACCTCATAACAACCTCTAGGAATTTACAGAGTGATAACACAGGAGAAGGATTTTCATGGTAGAATTTCTGCAAGAAGGTTGTCCTAATGGGAGTGTCCTGATAGTATCATGAGTTGTGTAGCCTAAAGACATGATTCCATGGGAATCACTGTAGGACACGTGATCAAAGAGACATTAGTAGAACTAGAACCTTTGAAATCTTTAGGGAGCCATAACTCTCTAACTAGAGCTCGATTTTGAGCTTGGGTACAGTGATTGGAAAGCTCTCGGGGAGCAGATTTCATCCTTGGGTTCATAATTGAGAAAAGAGTGTTTCTTTTAATAAGAAAAATCTGACATCCCACCTCCCTAAGTAAGGGTTAAGGGGTCAGGTGTTCTACAAAGTGGTATCAGAGCATAAGTTCAAACTCTAGGCATGAATGGGCTAGAAACTCGCTATGAAGATTAAAATTGTAGAAGCCAGGATGAGCCTATTGAACACTGATGTAATTGGAAGGCCATGCATTTAATTAATTTCTCATATAACTGCATAATATTATGAATGATATAAATTTTATGTCATTCCCCTGCTGATAATTCATTTATGTTAATACATGCTAACAACAATTTCTAAATATAATTGGTAGTAGGAACATATTCCTGATTTTGGAATTGTTGAGGTTAATTGAAGCCTTGATGGGGCCAATAAAAATGTATATAATTTTATTTGGATAACATTGGTCTATTGTTTCATCAGATAGAAGATATTGAGAAGAGAATAAAAACAATAAGAGTTTGGCACAACTAGACAATGGAAGAGACCTCACATTTCAGAGATGAGGAATCTTATGATAGGAGGGCTAGATAAAATCCTCTAGGTCTAGCAGAAACCATGAGAAGCATGAAGTTTTAATTGAGAAGTTACAAATATGACAATGAAAATCTCATCAGAGCACATGAGAAGTAGACAAAGTTAAATTCTGTATTACTGCAAAGTTTGTCTGAAATTCAAAAGCTCCCACAACAAGGACCAACTGTCGGTAATGTAGGAAGACAATAGTCTGAGAAGTGGTAGAGCCCATAAAAAATTCAAAAGCATGGGCCAACACACAATAACACATGAAATAGCTCCTCAAGGAAAAGGCAAATGAGTGTCAAGAGGAACAAAGGAAAAGCATATTATTCAACATAACCATCTAATGAAAGGATCACTATAGAAGAGTTGTGCAGTAATGAGACTATGTCAATTGCATCTAAGAGGGAGAAGAGGAGACATTCCCAAAGTTCCTTGATATAACAATTTAAGAAAAATCACCTACCTTTGATGGAGAAATCAAGAAGGGAGAAGAGGTAGAAGCCTGACTGCTAGGATTAAAGAAGTATTTCCAAGTACATAATTACTCAAAAAATACAAAGGAAAAGCTAGACATCTTTAATTTAAATGGGGGAGCTTCCATTTGGTGGGAGGACCTCAAGAATATCAAGGGATTAAAAAATAAGTAAGATAACCTAGAAGCAGTTTGAAAAGTATTTCAAGAAGGCTTACCTATCAGAGAAGTACTATATGGTAATATCAAGGAGTTCCATGAACACAAGCTAGGACAACTTACCATGGATTTCGAAGTTGTGGAGAGGTACATATGTTGAGAGACTGTGAATGATGTAGCCAAAAAAATTCCACAAATTTATGTAGATGTCGAGAATCGAAATGTAGACCACTAAGATTCAGTGGTGGAGCTGGAGGGTATAATTACTGAACAACCCATTTCAATTTTAATTTACCTTGGTTCTCACCTTAACTATATTTCGCCCCAAGTTGTTGAAGCATGTGCCTTACAGAGAAGGAAGCATGCAAAATCATGGTTAATTCAGCTAGCCACAAGAACTGAGTGGAAGGTGACAAAGATGATTGAATCCTTTCCATTTGAAATGAATGGGTTGCATACACATGCAGCCCTAAACCTGCTTCCTTTGGGGTCATATGAAATGATGATAGGCATGTATTGTTTGGCTTCCCATAAAGTAAAACTGGATTTAAAAAAAAAAATCTTGAATGTGAAGACGAAGAAGGAAACAAGAGGATGCTACAAGGCACCCAGAACCATGTGATAGTGAGACACATATCAACATTGCAACTCAAGAAGTATAGGTGAAACAGGTGTCCCATTTATGTTATACAAGTGTTATATTCAATAGAGAGAAGCAGGATGAAAATTGAAAACCACCTAGTGTTGTATGAATTCAGACACGTGTTTCCAAAGGAGGTACCTGGATTGCCTCCTAAAAGGGACATTGACTTTTCCATAGAGCTAATACTAGGTTCAGTACCGACATCTAAGGTGCCTTATAGGATGAATATGCCAAATCTGGTGGAATTAAAAATGTAGTTAAAGGAAATTGTGGATAAAAGGTATATTAGACTGAGTGTGTCCATGTGGGGAGCACCAACGTTGTTTATAAAGAAAAAGGATAGTACTCTTAGGTTATGTATTGAATACAAACAATTAAATAAGATGACTATAAAAAATAATTACCCATTGCCCAGAATTGATTATCTTTTTTATCAGCTTAGAGGAGTTGCAATGTTTTCTAAAATATACATGAGGTGTGGATATCATCAAGTCAGAATTAAGGATAGATACATCCATAATACTGCCTTTAGAACAAGGTATGGCAACTAAGAGTTTGTGGTGGTTCCTTTTAGGCTTACTAATGCACTAGGCACCTTTATGTGTTTGATGAACAACATTCTTAGCAAATATTTGGACAAGTTTGTTCTCGTATTCATTGAAGACATTTTGATATATTCCAAGACCAAGGAAGAGCATGAACAACATCTCATATTGGAACTACATGTGTTTAGAGAACACCCGTTGTATGCTAAATACAATAAGTGTGATTTCTTCCAGAGACAGATCCAATATTTGTGTCATGTAGTCTCATAAGATGGAGTGGTAGTAGACCCAGAAAAGATCAATTCCATCATGGATTGGCCAACCCATAGAAATGTACCCGAGGTAAGATAATTTTTGGGATTAGATGGATAGTAAAGGAGGTTTATTAAGGGGTTCTCCAATATTGGTCACCCCATCACTTCACTGCAAAGAAAAGGAGTGAATTTTGTACGGTCAACAGAATGTGAGATCAACTTTCAATAGCTGAAACATCTCTTGACTAATGCCCCAGTCCTAAAAATTGCAGACCCTAACAAGGATTTCCTAGTTTGTGCAAATGATTGTAAGGAAGGACTTGGTGGAGTCCTCATGCAAGAAAGAAAAGTGGTATGTTATGAATCAAGAAATCTAAATGAGCATAAGTAGCATTCTGTTACTCATGACTTAGAGCTTGTATCCATTTGCATGCTTCGAAGATGTGGAGACATTGCTTGATTATGAGAATATTTGTCTTAATGACAGATCATTGTGGGATGTGGGATGCAATATTTATTTGACCATCCATGTTTAAATTCTAGACAAGCCAGGTGGATGGCACTTGTTAGTGAGTTTGATTTTGAAATTAGACACATCAAAGGAAATGAAAATCAAGTGGTGGATGCACTCAAGAGAAGTGTGAAAATGATAAACTTAGCAGTAGTCAGTGTGTGTGAATATAATATAAAATAGAGGATCAGATTTTCTCTGAAACACAATGAGCATTTTGAAATAATAAAGAACAACCTAAGCAAGGAGCCAAGAGGGACGAACTGCAAAGGATATCAACTCACTGAATACATGTTGCTGATGTAAAACAATAGATTGTACCTACCTAATTTAGTGGAACTAAGGAAGGTAATAATGGATGATTTTCATAGGAAGCCTTATGTGGGTCATTAGGGTTATCAAAAGATGATAACAACAACAAGAAAAATGTATTTCTGGAAAGGAATGAAAAGGGATGTTGTATAGTCTATTGCTAGGTGTTTGGAGTGCCAAAAAGTTAAGGTTGAGCATAAACACCCAACATGATTGCTACAACAATGCATATTCTAGAATGGAAATGGGAGATTATCTCCATGGACTTCATCACAAGACTGCCAATAAAAACCAAGCAACATAATGCGATCATGGTGGTGGTGGAAAAGTTGAGTAAGGAAACTCACTTTATTCCAATTAAATCCACTTATAATGCCATAGATGTTGATTATATTTCTATAAAGGAAATTTTTAGATTCCATGGCATGCCCAAGACAATTCTTTCATATCAAGATGCTAAGTTCAGATCAAATTTTTTGAAAATCCTATTTTCAGGATTTGGAACATAATTATCCTTCATGACTACTTACCATCCTCAAACATACATGCAAAATGAGAGGGTAAACAAAGTATTGGAAGATATGCTAAGGATTCATATTATTCACCAGCCAAAGAAGTGGGAATATTATCTACCCTTGGTATAATTTGCCTACAACAATGACTATGAAGAGTCATTAAAAATGATCCCATTTGAGGCTCTGCATGGAAGAAAGTGTATAATTCCAATAATTTGGGATAATCCAGTAGATAGGATCACACTTGGACCCGATACGTTAAAGGAGATGGAACAAGAAGTAATCATAATTAAGTAGAATCTGAAAGTGGCTCAAGATAGGAAAAATAGATACATTTATAGTAAAATAACTCATAAAGAGTTCAAGGTGGGGGATCATGTGTATATCAGAATTAAGCCTAAAAGAATATCCCTAATAATGGGAACTCGTGCCAAGCTAGCACCCCACTATTGTGGACCATTTGAATCCATATAAAGGGTGGCACTAGTGGCATACCGACTTGCTCTACCTCCAATTGTTAGAGCTCATAATGTGTTCCAGGTATATTTGTTAGAGAAATATATTCATGATCCTAATAATGTCATTGATTGGACTGTGATACAGGTGGAACCAAAAGGAGAGTTCTAGCCCAAGCCTCAATGTATAATCGAAATGAAGGAGACATTGCTATGAAACAGAGCTATCGTGCAGGTCAAGATGCAATTGGAGCACTTTGGAGCAGATGAGGCCACATGGGAATTATAGGATGCCATGAAAAAGGCAAACCCATTTTTTTTTTCTGTATAAAGTTGTTTATACGGTGGTAAAACACCAAGAATGATGTTTATTTTATGGGGGAGGAGAATGTAACACCCTGTTTTCCCCTAGTCTATAATTATAATTAAGATTTAAATATTGTGGCTGATAGACAATGTAATTGTGTTTTATGTTTAATGAAAATTGCCAACAAGATGTTTGAAGTGTGAAGCTTGAAGTATTGGCCATGATACCACAAGTGGGAATTGGTGAGGGGGAATTGGGAATCACCTTGTTTTCCCAAAGTAATTTAACCTTAACCTAAGAAAAACCTTGATGACCAGATTTGTTTGAAGTAACCTACCTTCCTTTGTTAATAAGAAAAACTAGTTAGTGAGACTTGACCTGGTGGTCGAAGTAGTTAATTTTTCCTTCAAAATTGTACAAGGGGAAGTGGTTGGGGCAACTAAAGGAGTCATCCAAAAGTACCATCAAATTTCTCCTTCGATTTGGGATCTTGAATCCCTAAAGATTTTGATAGAATCAAGTAGAGGAACTCAAGGAGGAGGGGAGAATGTTCCAGACCAGGAAGACGAGGGCATACACGAGAGGACATAGATGGAATGAGGCACATGAGAATGTGCACGTAGGAGAGCATGAGCATGCAAAAAGGAACAAAAGGAAAAATGAGAATTTTATGCAAGGAAAATATAAACTTTCCCAGTGAACTTGTGGTCGAGTTGAATCATAGAAATTTCCAAGACGCGAACTTGAGTAAAAAGGGTTGCGAGTTGATGGTTGCTAGACAAAAACTAACACTGGTAATTAGAGGGATTTGAGGGAATGTATAGTAGTGAACAAACTCTGTCGTGCAGAGGAAATATAGTTGGGAAGGCATCTGGGAAGCTCGTGCTGGCCCTGGACTCAAAGGGGAGAGGGAATTTCTATTGATTCTTGTTAGTGAAGGAGAGTAGCCTTCACACTAAGACCTAGAACTAACGAGCTATACTGTGAGTTCCCCTGGTGGTATCATGGATAAACATGGGGGTGGACTGCTATAGAAAGCATAAGTGCAGTGGAGCGTATGGTTGGGTTGAAAGGAATTCACCTCAGCGAGTTGGAAGGTTGGATATCATTATGGAAATAGATAAGCAATCTTAGTGCTCTGTGTAAAAATATTTTCAAATGAATGTTAATCCCTGCACTTTGATTTTGTGAGAAATTTTGGATATGAAGAATGAATGATTAATTCTGAATATTTCCTATTTGTTGAGAACGATCCCAAAAGTGTGACCACCTGTTGAATGTATGTGTGAGAAACCTGAATATTAGGGCCCGCGACCCTATAATTTCCTTATGCCTTGAAATGGAAAGTTTTCAGGATATTAAATCACGTTTTTAGGTTGTTGGTAGGGATTACCCCTTTTGTGTTAAGCGTGAGGAATGATGGCATACAAATCTTGAATGGAATCCATGTTAGCAGTGGAGGGGAGGTGAAGAGTGTATTCACCTGGGGAGCAACGTTGTGCCCCCAAGTTTTCAATTTCCAAGTCATGGTAAGGACCATGCTGAGTTAGAATTCTACCTCTGCAACCCTCTATGTCAACCTGAAGGGATCCTAACTATAGAAATGACATCAGGAATAAATCTCTACCCTTCATCAAGAGTCATATGTCGGAAGTGCCATAGGTCATGGAATAACATGGAGCTTGATAGGAATATCCTAAACGGTGAAATATGAAATCCAGTCGAAATGCAGGTTTCAGAAAGATTCGTTAGATAGGCATGGGTGGAGTTTCTAGCAGGAATATTTTGAATGCATGGGCCTGAGTGGGTGAGAACCATTGATTTTCCACAGATCCGATCCCAAATAGAGAAAATCCATCGATTTCACAATGGACCTATTCCCTTGAAACTTGTTAGAGTTTTTGGTTGTGCTCATTAACCATCGCATGGGATTAGGGATTAGGGATCCATCGCATGGTTGTTGCAAGATGCTTCCATCGAAAAGGATTAGAGTGAGTGGTACATAGAGTGGTTGATAAGTGTTAGCTCGATTGAAGTGTTGCGAGATGGTATGATATCTACAGACTTGCAGGGGAATGATTTCTGTGGTAGAATTCGTGCAGAAATGTTATCCCGATGGGAGTGTCATGATAGTCTCATGAGTTGTGTAGCCCGAAGAATTGAGTTTGTGGGAATCATAGCAAGACATGTGGATTCCACGTGATAAATCTCTAATCCGATCTTGGTTTTGAGCTTGGATATAGTCATTGGAAATATATTGGGGAACATAATTCATCCTTGGGTTCAAACTTGAGAAGGGAGTGTTTCTTTTAAGAAGGAAAATCTGACATCTCACATCCCTAAGTAAGAATTAGGGGGTCAGGTGTGCTACATCATGTCTCTTGATATTTATCATTTACCTCTGTTGAAATCTTTCTTATCCTTTAATGGCTTCTTTAATTTCGTTGCATGTGCATGCTTTAATTTTAAATGCATATTTCTTGTGTGACTATGCTTTTGGTGTGAGATTGTCTTGGTTCGTTGATGCATTTGTTTGATTGATGACACATTTGTTTTATTGATGGATCATGTGATTTTTTAGGTTTAACATGCCTTCACTCTTCTTTGCATAGTTTGTCATGCATCTTTTCACTATTGATCATGAAAGAAAATTTAGAATCACAACCTTCAACAAATGGCATGTGATGGCATAAGAAGCCAAGTATCTAATTGATACTTGCAAAGTGTCACACACATGTGTAAATGAAATGAGCCTATAATGAATAGGATATCAAATATATGGCAGTGATGTTGAGATATGTCTAATGAAGGAATATATTAATTGTGCATACCACATAACTACATCATGAAATTCACGATATTGGCACCAGAAACATGATGACAAGGATGAAGAGAATGCCATCAAAACTAGAAAAATAAAATAATTTTTTGTGACCATGTACATACGTTTGGTTTGTAGCCTCTTCTATGGTCACCGTATGCATTCAGGATCACTGGAAGTCTCTTGGACAAGTTTTAGAGTGAAGCGATGGGTTTTCCCTTTTTTCCCTCATAGGTGAAAATGCCACCTGAAGGCACCATTTAGAGTTTCAAATCCATTTCATTTTTAAAGATAAAAATATCACCATGTACCTAAATCAAATTCCACATGACAAGGATGAAAGACACGCATAAATTTTTTGATTCTAGTGAAGAAACATTCCAAATAAAATTGAAACTTTAGCTTATGAGGGACTTTAGCACACACATTTGGGTGTCCATAAAATTGAGTTTTGAATCTAGGAAGAGGTTTCTTGGATTTTTTGGGGCTATACACACTCAACTCAATTGATGGAATTTGATTCCGAGGCCCATAGTGAAAATGCAAAGTAAAAATATTCTCGTCAATAAGGCAATTTTGGTTTCTCATGTTATGAAAGTTATAGAGATGAAGTTAGAATAGGGACTTTGACCACTTGTTGGAAATATCTTTGTGTTATCTACACTTGAAAAAAAGTGGTTAGGCAATAAGGAAAAAAATCAAGGGACTTTGCCAATGCTCAATTTAATTGATTTTTTATTTCTTTTCAAAACTTCTTCGAGTTTATTTTTGATACTAGACCTACACAAGAGGATTTTTTTTATGGGAGTAAAGTTGAAAAAAACAAGTTTCAAGTCTTTTTTTAAAGCAAGAAGAGCTATGAGGCTACTGGAGCCCGGATGACTCCTTATGACCACGACAAGTGGGGAAAGCTTTGAAATCACTGAAGACTCACAAAAATGTAATGATTAAACTGATAAGAAATTTATTTGGTAGCGAGGAATGAAGACTTCAACTTGTAGATCAGTTATGAAGTTATCCTTACCTTAAATTTCATTTCATTAAGTAAAGGAAGAAATCACTCACTTAGGAATCTTGTTGACTTCCCAAGCCAGTGACTTTCCTCATGAAGGGAAAATCACTAAGTATGGAGACCAAAAATCCTCCAAGGTAATTGAGCCTTGATTCTAGAGGTACAAGAAATTTTCCTTTTGAGGATAGAGAAAAATATCAAAACTTACTAAAGATATTTTTCCCAAGAAAAGGTAAATCATTCGCCTGGAAAGTCAGTAGGATTCCAAGGCTATAAGTGATTGATCCTCCCTAAGCTCCAATTTCAACGATTTGACTCCAAAAATAAAATCATTCACCTTAGAGCGCAAGCTTCTTGTACCCAACAAATAAGCATATTGAGCCTCAAACTTAGCGAATTGTTTCCTTTGGGTAGTTCACTCACTTCTCAACATTGTTTACCCTATGTACTGCGAGATTTGGACTCACGATCATGAACTTAATCATTCACATTGATGTTTGAGATGATTGATAAATGTAACTCTTATACTTGGCTAGAATATGAATCATTGGGGCCTTTTAAGACTAAATGTTTCCACCTTGTTCCTCATTTCTCATTCTTTCATTGCAATTTTCCTCTTCTTCCTTGTTGGTTGTTTTCTCCCATCTCCATCGCATTTTGTAAGCTTGAACTGTTGAAGTTTGAGTAGCTTTGGAAGATATTATTATTGTATTTGACCAATACAAAACCCTAAAGAATATTATTATATTATATTTTTTAAGTCGGCCCTATTGTGCCTTGACAAGTAAAATGTAAAATAGAAAGATAAAGTGTCAGGTCGGCCCAGACCTAATTTAAGGCTAGCCAAATGTTATTTATAAGAGAGGTCAACGCCTCATTTGAACAAACACAACACATGTTATGTGGATACGAAGAGGAGTGTGCAAGTCTTAGATGGAGACACTTCTGCAACTAGGAGGTGACATTGCGGAGGTTCTTGGTCTACTTCTTGGGTATATCTTGGTTATGTGGTGCACTATGATTTTTTAGTTCTCTCTTGGAGAGAGGCATTATTCTTGGTTGTTGAATATTTATTGAGGAATTTTTTTTTGTTTTTACCCTAGAGGGTTTCCCAGGGAAAATCTTGTGTATGTTGTGGATGTTATTCTTTCAGTGATCCTTTATATGTAGTTATTGTGCTAATTGTTTAAAAGTAAAATAACACTAATCTAGTTAGTTGATTGAGACAACAATTCAAAATGGTTTTAGAGAATGCCTAAAAGAAGGCATTTTCATAGCACATAAGAGCTTTCTAAGAAAAACAAGGGCATATGGAAACTCTCCTAACCCTGGCGCACCTTTTCCCTGGAACAATTTTCAGTTTTGGACAAGTTTCAGAAATTAGGGTTTCTGTGTAAACCCTAAAAGGTGACATCATCCACCTTGTTGGAGGAAGTTGGGAAAAGTAAGACCATCTAGGAGCTCGCCCTAGGAGGGTGCATCTAGTCCGTAGATCAAAATTCCAAAATTCAAAGTTTGAGGAATTAGGGTTTCCTCATAAAACCCTAAGTTTGCAGTACCAGTTGCAGTTGCAGTACCAATTGCAGTTGCAATATCAGTTGCAGTTGTAGTTCCATTTCCTTCATGCCATTTCCTTCATGCCAGTTTCTTCACACTAGTTGCAACACTAGTTACAGTGTCAGTTGCAACACCAGTTGCAGTGAAAGTGGGACTGATTTTTGGTTTTCCTAGTGCACCTTACCCTAGAAAATCTGCAGCTACCTTTATAATTAAAATTTGGAGCACCCTTGAAGTTTTAAAGGTTCGTCATTTCTTTCCACTTCTCCCGGATGGTGCTACTACCTGTCGATGTTGTTGGAGGTATGTACTTATATATGTTTAAACTTTATCATTATCTCAAGGGTATTTTCAGGAGAAGGGATCTTTTGTCCAAACAACAATCAAAGATCCAGAAGGATCTCAGATCCGACACATTCAGAGGAACAATGCACCCCGGGTTTGATTTTTTTGATATGCCTCTATTTGTTATGTCATTATTGTGATCTTATGAACATCTAGGTTGCATTTTGATCTATTGAAGTTATGATTATCATACTAATCTCTGGTCAAAGTTAAAGTTAGAAACTAACTTTAGTCAAAGTATTAGATTAATGAAGGTTGAGATCTTAGAGTTTATTTGCATTATATTCTCTAACTCAATTTTTTTTCAAGAAAGCATATTATCTTAGTACATGGCACGGGTCGAAGAAAATACTTGTCATCTTGAGTCAAGGAGACTCAGAAGAAAAGAAACAACACTCATTCTTAAAGACAAGAATCTAGGTCACAGGTGATAACTATGAGGGAAGCTATAGTGATAGTTGCAGAAGGCAACATATTAGATGAGACATGGAGAATGTTGAAAAGTTAACAAGAAACATGTGTCTAATTTACTTTTCCCTTAAATAAATTGGACAATAAATATTAATCTATTATTTCATTCATAACTGAGTGAGTTGGAGTTGAGACAAAATTATAAGTGTATTTAAGTGAGTTAAGCTCAGTTGTACTAGTTGTAACTAAACTTTCACTAGTGAGAGTTTAGTACATCAGTGAACTCGCATGCAACTAAAGATTCACCACGGTTAACTACATGCATGTTAGATCCAGTGGAGACCCAGTTGAGATAACAGGTGAAAGGGATAGTTTGGATATCAGTTGTGATTTGAGTGAAGTGCACTCATGTAATCACACATGCATTGGATATGCTTATGAGCATGTGAAAACTAGGCAATTCGAATCAATTGTGAGAATTTTAATTGCAGAGTTTGTGCAGAAGAGGTAGGCTGTCTGGACACAAAGAATTGGCACATGTATTTGCTGATTTGTGTATGACAGTGTGAGACGATTGTATTGTACTGAGAGCTCTTGGATTAGAGTTTTGTATGAGATTGTTTCATGATTCATGATATACATAATATATGATAGTGGGGTTTTTAGCTTTACACTTTCTCGGAAAAACTTTTGTGTTATGTGTTCTTGATATTTCACTTTGTGATCGTGGTTTAATTTTCTACAAGAATAATAATAGAAGTGATTTTGTATTTAACATTGGCATATAATTGTTAGATCAAGAGAATCGCAGGAAATACTTAATTTGTATTGAAATTTATACATGGTATCAGAGCCATGGAGGCCGCAGAGCCACGGAAAGTGAGGTGCAACAATAATAGTATTTTCGTAGGTCTCATCTCTAGCAGGGTGCAAACCTTAGTACTGAAAACTATGCACATTTCTAGGAGCAAAAATTCTCGCACCCTACTCAAAGGAGAGGTGCGAACTTCATTGAGATTCTCGCAGGTTGCTTAAGGGAGAAGTGCAAACTTCCCTCACCCCACAGTGAAGTACAGTGCGAATATCCCCAGAAGGTTTGCAGGATATACATTAGCAGGGTGTGAACTTCCTCAGAGAGTTCGAAGGATAGACACTGGTAGGGTGAGAACTTCCCTCAGGCTGCTCTCAGGTGGGATGCGAACCTCCCAGGGCAAGAGGAATTGTAGCAGTTGAGTTTGTGGTTGGATAACATTCAAATTTGCAAGATTTTCTTGGTGCGACAGTTGATTCAAGATCGAAATGTCTTTCAATGGCTTGAGGTTGGAGTATGCACTCGAGGGCAGCTCAAACTACATTGCTTGGAAGGATAGGAAGGAGGCAGTACTCGAAGACAATGGCTTGAAGGAATCCATTGACAAAGATGTTCCTAAGCCGGATGCGACAGATACGACAAATCTTGATGCATGGAAGAAGAAAGTGGCAAAGGCGAGGAGGATTCTATTGGAGGGAGTACGAGAACACATTGTCTCAAGTCTCCATGGGAAAACCACACCACATGCAATGTGGAAGGTTTTGATGGATCTGTTTCAAAATAGTAGCGACCATAGGAAATTGGCGCTCAAAGATAAACTCAGGAAGATCAAGATGGAGAAGGGCGACACCTTTCCAAAATATCTCATGAAGTTTGTCCAATGTCGGGATGAGCTTGGAAGTGTGGGAATAATAGTCACTGTTGATGATTTGGTGAGCTTGGCACTCCTAGGACTTCCCAAGAGTTGGCACAGTTATCAAGACTATGTCAATGGAAGGGAAAAATTGTCAGATTGTGAACGACTATGGTCAGATCTAGTGCAAGAGGAGTTCAGGTGGAACACCAAAGATGGATCTTCATCAAAGCATGATGATGAAGAGGATTGTGCTTTGACTGCCAAGGCAAGGAAAGGGAAAGGGAAGAAATTCCATTCAAAATCCAAGTCTAAAGTCAAGAAGTTGGATTTGTCCAAGGTGAAGTGTTTTCACTGTGACGAACATGGGCATCTTACTACTAATTGTACGCAAAAGAGGAAGAAAAAGATGGTTGTTGGAGCTGCAACTGGTGAGGCTCTTGTCTCTCAATTTGAACTTGAATTTGCCTTGATCGCATGCATGGATTCAAATGCATCGGGATCAATGTGGTATTTGGATAGTGGCGCTTCCTTCCACATGACGGGAGATAAAGAGTCTTTCATTGTATTGGAGGAGAAAGATATCAAAATGCATATAGAGATGGGCGACGATGGACGATACAGTGCGACTGGTATTGGTACCATTACCTTTCAGAGGGATTCATGTAAACCATTTCAATTGAAAAATGTTATGCATGTTCCAGGTCTGAAGAAAAACTTGGTCTCAGTCGCAATGTTGTAGGACAGAGGCTATGATGTTGTTTTTAGTAGTGGAAAATCCTACCTGCAACATAAAGCAATAGGTCAAGTCAAGAATATAGGGATTCGAGTTAAGAATATCTACATGCTAGAGGTAGATGGCTGCGGTGCCATGATAAGAAAGGCAGAAAAAGTGGTGAGCCGGGATGAGGGCGAATTATGGCACATGCAATTAGGCCATCTTCATCATGGAGCCTTGAAGATCATGCAACAAATATCTACTGGACTTCCAAGGGGAACACTTGCTCAGTTAGATCAGTGCAAGGGGTGCACCCTGGGGAAGTATGTAAAGTCCACCTTTCATGAAAAGGAGAACCGTGCTTTGGTCATCCTGGAGAGAATTCACACAGACGTGTGTGGACCATTCTCGGTTGCTTCAACAACAAAACATAGGTATTATGTTATTGTTGTTGATGAATTTTCTCGCAAATGCTGGATATTCTTCATGCAGAAGAAGGATCAAACATTCTCAAAGTTCTTTGAGTTTAAAGCATTGGTGGAGAAAGAGTCGGGGAAGCAAGTGAAGGCTCTAAGGAGCGATAATGGTGGAGAATACATATCTAATGAATTCAAAGACTTCTGCAGTAGAGAAGGAATTTGAAGAGAACTCATAGCACCTCATAACCGACAACAAAATGGGGTCGCAGAGAGAAATGAATAGAATGATCATGGGTGCAGCACGAGCGATGTTTCATGATCAGGGCCTACTAATGCATTTGTGGGCAGAAACATGCAATACTACAGTTTATGTGCAAAATTGTTGTCCTAATAGAGTACTTGGCATGAGTACACCTGAAGAAGCTTTCACTGGTAAGAAACCTGATGTTTCTCATTTTAAAATTTTCGGCTCATCTGTTTTTGTGCATGTGAACAAGGATGCCAAGAAGAAGCTGGAACCGAATGCTGAAGTTGGGACATTTTTGGGGTACACAGAAACAACCCATAATTATCGTGTGTATTTGTCAAACAGTAAGATGACTGTTATGCGACAGGATATAAATTTCAATGAGGGGAAAGCCATGCGGTTGTCACTTGAGAGGGAGCTAGACTTGCATGCAGAAGAGGAACTATTGGTTCCCAAAGATGAGTCTCAAGATGTGGATCAGCCACATGAGGAGGTTCATGGAGTGGAGGAAACCACTCAAGCAGAGTCATTGTTATCGGAAAAATCGGTAGGTGCAGACACTAACAAATCTCCCTAGATCCACCTGGATCTAGAACAAAACAGGATAGGACACGACTCTTTCCCTAAGTTGTAGTCATCGAATCTACTAATGAGAAGGAATAAGTGACATACCTTGATATCGCTTCCTTAGGTCTCTGTTGTTCCCGCGTCACTACGGTGCTGTCGTGAAGTCAAGTCCAAGACAACACAAACCAACCAAAGTGAAGATAGCAAAGTATATTCAATGTCAACTTATGCATATGATCAAGGAGTTACACAATAAAGTAAGAGTGACTTTATGGGAAAGGGACATGCTGCTGTATCATATTAATTGAAAGTAGAAGATACAACATGATCGCCTTGATGTCACAAGCTTCCTTTCAGTGACCCTTGGTTCCAACACACACACTTGCTCTGCACTTGCATGAAGAAGATCCAATTCCTCTTGATAGACCAAATAGAGTCTTCAAGCTTCTGTCCAAGTAGGGTTCTTCACACAATTCTTTCACCAATTCTTCATTCAATCTTGCTTAACCTTTTCCATGAGAAACCTTTCAATATATAGGAGAAGGATAGATGGTTACATGGATGAGGATGATCCCATCAAATCTGAGAAGTCAGTAAAATGACAACCATGCGAATGCCAACTCATTTTCTAGAAGATTCCCTTCTAGAACCCGTGAGACCTCTTCTCCTTTCCAAGCTTAAAAACAGGTTCACACCTTATATATGGAGTATATTGCAAGAATTTCACACCCTAAGTGTGGGTGGCCTGTGAGAATGAAGGATTCTCGCACCCTAGACCATAGGCAGCCTGCGAACTCATCTTAAAAATATGTTTTTGGAAGAAGACATGAGCCACTTTTCTCAGGAAAAAAGTCCTTGTTGGGAGCCTGAATACATCACTGTTGAGACATCACCCAAGTGACCAAAATCATGTGTAATAGAATGCCCCCCAAAGTATGCGACCAGAATCTGTGACAGTCGAAATACTTTGTAAACTGTGTGTGTGTGTGTCAGAAACCAGGAGTGCACCTAATCGGAAACCTGCAAACAACCAAGCATCTGCAGAATATAATACCAATTCTGAGTTAGGCATTCCCATACTCAGATCATAAATGAATAAAATCATAAATGTAGGTCATGGCCACCAATTATACACCATGGATCCATGCCGTCGAAATGCTACATAGCCACCAGGAATACACTGTGGATCTATGTGAAAAGACTTGAATTCAGATGACATAGCCACATGACATACAAAGTGGATCTATGCGCCGTCACAAATTATACATACTCCATCGCAGCCTGGATCAACAACATGAGACCCAAGGTCTTCAATCCCGTCACCGAAAAGTACGAATCTAGCCATGCAATTACATGTGTTGAAGTTGAACATGGTAGAAACCACTTGATTACCGGTCATTGATGAAACCATTAACAAGTGCGAGGGAAATCACCATTAATGTCAATGACTCCCAAGGTACACTAGTACAATCCAACGAATGTGAATAAATGAGCTGAGGTCGAACACTTGACAAAACCTCCCGATCAGGGGTCAATAATGAAAACCCACTGTCGAAAGCGAGGAAACCTTCCATTGAGGCATGCAAGTTCTAAGGTACCAGATAATTTCTAAGTTTTGTTTCCGGATAATGAGTTGGAGTTGACGAAACAAGACTCGTCATAGGAGGGCCTTGATGTATCCCTCATCAATGACATGAAATAAGTAACAGATTTTGAGGATGCAGAGTATGAATATAGGTTGAAACAAACACAGGGAAGGCCGACATAGTAAGAATGGACAACTGCAGATGACCGACTCAATAGAGGACTTGGATGAACTTCTCTTGAACATATGAATGACACAACCAAGGACTTGGTAACACTGAATCAGAGACGACCCAGGATATGATCTTATAGCAAGTCGAATGAGAGACAAATGGATTTCCCAAACCGGCTTCAAATGATGAATAGGGGGTGTCATGTTCAAGAGCGATGCTTACTGCCATTAATATGAATATGAAAACACATCCCTTTCCCAAAATTTGCCCCACCATTTCTGGCGAGTACCTCTTTATTTTTACGCAAGATTGAGGAGGATAACATATGCTTGTTGATGTAAACTCATCCTTCGGACGAGTCCCTCGTAGTATATTTAACGAACCCTAGGAAGAAGTGGCTCGGTCCCATTACGGGTCTTTCGATGTTTGTTTAACGAGTCCAAAGATAAAAAAACTTGGGGGTTTTTCATGTTTTGAGCGTCTAAAAAACACTTAAAGAGAACTTTCTCAATTCCTTTTTCGTAAAATAGTTTGACATGACCGAAAAAGTGATAAACTATTGCCCATCGAACGTTTTGTTCAGATACTTTTAAGAGCATGAACCGAACAAGGTCGCTTGACCATATTTTCATTTTTATGGAGTGTGAAAAGAGCTTAAAGGATACTCCTTTGCGTTCGTCATTTTCGTGTGACCATGACGAGTAAGAAAAGACGAGAAAAGTATACTCGGTTACATTCTCATGTATTTTCGAGCGTGAGAACGAATGAAGACTGAGCTCGAGGTTTTTCTAAAAACCCTAAAAAGCAGTTGTACATGTGACGAAAAATAAAAAAACATCTATACTCCTTCATGTGGACTTCAAAGTTGCTATATCTGCAAAAAGTCACACTCATAAGACTATTAGGCATTAGGTTTTATAGACAAAACAATATAAAAATCAACAAAAATGGTAAAAAGTGAATAAATATGGGTAAAAAGGGTTTTTACCATTTTCATTGTGATTTGCCAAGAACTTTTCCCAATACACCTCATTTTCCCCCAAATTTCATTGCTCAATCATGGGAGGCACAAGCGACCATTTGGCGAACCCTCTCCGCCAACGAGGTAAGATCTTGATCTTCTACCTTTTTCATGGTTTAGTTTTAGTTTTTATTGGCAATTTTCAAGGTTTTAGGTTCATTTTAGGGCCATAACTTGCGCCCAAGTGTTCTCGCAGGTTGGCCATGTGGGACCTACGAGAATCTAGGATTCTCGCAGGCGGCCTTAAGGGCACCTGCGAGAATCTCACACTGTGCTAAAGGAGCACCTGTGGGGGCTGAAAAATGAAATTTAAATTTGATTTTTGCTCAATAAAAATTATGCCAAGGTTTGAAATAAGTTGTTGACCCTTCTCTTATGGTTCTTGTGCAGGTGTTTGATCATCACAATGTTGGAGTGGCGAGAAAGAGAACATGAGGAAGACGATGCTATTGCCGGGAATGACCCAGGTACAGTCACTGCCCTCCGGGACTATGGGCTCTTGAAATTCTTCAATATTCTGGGTATGAGGGCCCAACTCAGATTGTTGGAATACCTGGTTCATATGTGGGACGTGGACCAACAATTGTTTCACGTGGGAGTCCACCCGTTGACCCTAGATATCGAGGATATCTATTTTCTAACAGGACTATCACGACGTGGGTACCACACTAGCTTGACTGGTAGCCGAGGTGGCAGACTCCCTATGAGGGAGTATTGTCACCAGTACTGTGTTCCTGAGGCAGAAACAAGCAAGGGCAAGGTTGCTATTTGGGGGGTCCAAAACTTGACCCTGCGAACCATCTTGTTCACTATAGGATGCATGGCCGGGAGCACAACTCCACACATGGCTCTCCAGAGCTACTTCCAATACGCCATAGAGTGCACAGAGCCACGAGTCTTCAACTGGTCGGATGCAGTTCTCCACAGTATCAGGAGGAAATTGACGAAGTGCAGGAGGGACAACTTGAAGCAGTTTGGGTACAGATCACTTTTGGTGTCCTTCTTCCTCAAGAGCGTCCCATTGCTGAGATTACAGGTTGATTGGGGTTTACCGGCCCCACAGGATCCGAGGATGCTGAGGTGGTGCAACCTCATGGCCTGACACGTAGCTGGGCCCATCATCAAGTACAATGATTCATTTATCGACTAGTTGCGACCATAGATGATGATGATTGATGACTACGCATACGTTGGTTTGGATTTCTGAGGGGATCTTGATCTGGCCCTACCCTAGGATGCTCAGTGGGGTAACCTAGGTAAGAAGTACGCATTTTGTTCTTTTTAAATGTTTTTGTAATTTTTATCATACAATTTTTTTTTATGTTTATCCAAGAACTAATCAAAAAATCTCTTTTTGATGACACAGATGTGGGGCCATATCGACCTCCAGGAATGTCTCCTATTCAACGGTGAGGAGAGGTGGCTCCAATGGCGCGATGGGATGCCAAAGACTACGAGGCAGTGGAGCAGAACTTGGAGGGGTTGACCACTGACATCCCAGATATGGCTATTGGGGAGATCCCTAGACGTTATCAACGCCATACTATAGGCGTGTCAGAGTCTATTAGTCGATTGCTTTGTAGGGTGGCCCGGGCAGTTGTGTGCTATTGTGAGTGTCACCCATGATGCTATTTTGTAGAAGCTATGAGCTTCACATTTTGAGATTTTGGTCCTTGGACAGAAACTTTTTGTAAAAACTTTTGATCATTATACACATATATACGGCTTCTACCGGCTTATCTTGTGTTGTGTGATACATGTGATGTGATTGGTTTATAAATGGCCCAAATGTCTGTCTAATACATAGTTAGCTAATGCATCAGTCAATGTATTTAGACATCTAGGAATGTGTTGATACTCAATATAATCAAAATAACGTTCCAAGAGGCGAATTCGTAAATATACCTATAATAAAGTAGGACTTCGAATAGCATAGACATTACTTAGCTGTAGTACTACTAGCTGTGAATCGAGTCGTACAACCAAGTGGCAGATACTGAGAAAAATAACATCAATCAAAAATTCGATGATGGCACTATACTCTGCAATATTGTTGGTCACACGGTCGAGACACACACCTCGTAGAGTGATAAGTTCGTTTGTAGGGGCGTACATTTCCCAAGCAGTAGAAGCAAGGTTCTAAGTACTACAGCTAGCGCCATCAGCGAAGCCAATGTGGGGTAGCAAAGACTTTGACATCTGGAAACCAAACACAACGTAACATAAGCGGTCAGGGGCAGAGACCAGATAACGAAAAAGCATACTACAGTAACACACAAGAAGTATGATACAATAAAATACAAGCACTCATGCACATGTGATCTTAGGCATAGTAATTCTTTAAGTACAACCCATTTCTGGGTTCACTCAAAGGGATATCGTCGTAGTCTACTAACTCGTAAGCTCCTTTCTCCAAAAATCGTCTAACGATATAAGGACCTCGCCACATAGTTTCAAATTTTCCTGCTCCTAGCATATCCCGATCTTGTTCGTAAAGGAGAACCAAAACACCTTCGGAGAAAACGCGAGGCTTGACATGTTTGTCATATTGGGCTTTGACGCGTTTCTTCTGGGCTTCTATGACTAGGGTGGCGTTGCGATGAGTTTCGTCTAATCGCATGAGATACAATAGACATTCTTCTTCGGTAGAAGTGTTTGGGAGGAGTTCGACGACTGGTTTTAGGGAGGGTATCTCACATTCAATCGACAGGATGGATTCTAGACCATAGACTAACTGGAATGGTGTAAACCTAGTAGTAGACTTAACAGATGTCCAGTAAGCCCACAATGTTGAAAAAAACATCGTGTGCCAACTCGTTTTGTGAATCCCTATCATTCTTCGAAGCATGGTAACGAGGAATTTTTTAATTGCTTCGACTTGGCCATTGGCTTGTGGGTAATAGGGTGTTGAGTTTTCATGGCGAAGACCCAAATTTTCAGTGAGTTCAGACATCATGAAGTTTCTAAAGTGGCTACCGTGATCAGTGACGATAGCCTGAGGAACACCAAAACGAGCTATGATGTGATTGAATATGAATAATGCTACGGTCTTTTCGGTGTTGTCAAATGTCGGCATCACCTTAGCCCATTTCGTAAAATAATCTACGACTACAATGATGTATTCATGCCCCCTGGCCGAGTGAGGGTGACATGTCATGAAATCGATACCCCATTTCTCAAAAGAACCAACGGAGACCACAGGATGAAGAGGAGTAGGGTGTGACCATATTTTATTGTTGTAGGTCTGGCAAGTGTGGCATTTTTAGATGACAATTATACAATCGTTAAATAAAGAAGGCCAAAAATACCCTGCATGCAAGATCTTCTGGGAAGTAGCATACCCAGACATATGACCACCACAGGCTCCAGAATGGTAGTCATTTAGGGCTTTCTTGGCTTCGTCAAACATGACGCAGCGTCGAAAAACAGACTCAATCCCATGACGATAAAGAGTATCACCGAGGATAATATACTGATGGGCTTGGTAGCGTATTCAACAGCGGTCAATACTAGACAAATTGGGCTAGAAAGTCTAGGTTTGGAGATATATGATGATATCTCCGTACTAAATATCATCGAAACTAATCAGGAAAAGGGATTCATCAGGTAATGAATCCACTGCTACATTTTTCGTCTCAGAGTAGGGAAAGTCTCATATCAACTCAACAAACACTAAGGATTTCTTGGACTTAGTGCGTTCGAATTCTAAGTCAAACTCCTGGAGTATCACGATCCATTTGGAGTATTTTCCCCCTAGCAGTTGACGTGTAATAATGTGCTGCATAAGGTTGCAGGTAGAAATTACCGTAGTTTTGCGAGAGAGGATATAGTGCCGGAAACGTTGAACTGCTTGGACGGCTGCCAAGGCTAGTTTTTCAACATGTAAATACTTGGTCTCGGTAGGCGTAAGACTTCGACTCAAGTAATAGATGACATGTTCATCATGAGAATCATCCTCCTGGATGAGAACCATAGCGATGGTGTAGTCCAAGGCTGCGAGGTAGAGGAAATAATCGTGATTGTAATTAGGTGGGAAGAGAAGTGGGGTACGTGTCAGAGACAGTTTCAAAGCTTCGAAAGCTTTGTTGGTAGTGGTATCCCATACGAAATTATACCCTTTCTTGAGTAGTCACGTAAATCCAAGAGTTAGCTCGACATATTTCGGGATGAAATGATGAAGAAAGTTTGCCTTCTCTTGCAAACTTTGTAATTGGTGAAGCAAAGAAGGAGGAGGGAGATTGAGAATCGCCTCGACCTTCAAAGGATCTACCCAGATCTCTTGACGTGAAACAATAAAGCCTAGAAGTCAGCCAGATTCGAAGTAGAAAATGCATTTGTGAGGATTCAAGCATATATGGTAAAACCGACATCGAAGGAAAATGGCTCAGAGGTGTATTGGATGATCTACACGGTGCATGGAATGAGCAGGTAAGTCATCTATGGTGGGATGGGGAAGGTACCCATTAACGAGTAGTCTTTTAGAAGACCCACATCGACGTTCTCGTATCCGGGGGGTTTGGCAATGAACGGTATGTTGTCGGTACGTGCATACGAGTTAAAGAAGGCTAATTGGTCGACGGTAATTACCTTTCCTTGATGTGGGAAACGCACGACACGGAAAAGAGTCGACACAACTGAACGCATGGAATCAATCCAGCTACGACCAAGTAGAAGTTTGTAATCGAGAGGAGCGTCAAAGACCTCCACTTCAACTTGGACCATTTTGTCTTCTAACATAATAAGTAATGAAGGGAGGACACCGTAAGGCTTAAAACCAGAGCCATTAAAGGCTTTGAGCATGTTGTGGGATTCAGTCAAAGGAGGAGAGCCAATGGCTTTCTAGCGGGTAATAGACATGACACAAGTCGAGGCACCCTCATCGATAACTGTTCTACAAATGTTTTTTTCGGAGACAATAACTTGTATTTGGAATGCGAGTTGAGGGGGTAACCTTGGAATGTGATCTTCTAAGTCAAAAATTATTAAATTCATATCCATAGGGTCGATTCCACCGATAGATTTCAACAGTGCATTCCGTTGTATAGGACAACTTTGAAGGACTTCGAGGGTTGACATCGCGTATGGTGCTTGGGCCAGATCTTCAACAATACTATAGTTCTGGGCAGCACGGGCATGAGGATTGAAAGCCGATTTCCGAATGACACCCTTTGGAGGAGGGGGAAGAACTATGTCGAGGCTTGGTCATTCGAGATGAAGAGGACCATTGGTAGGTGGAGTCATGGGAGATGGTTGGACCAATGAAGGAGGTAGCGCATCAACCTTCTCTTTGGAGGAAGAATAATCTTTGGCTCGAGTGGTAAGTGTGATGTCATTATGCTTTGAATCACCTGTACACATTAAGAAATAGGATGTCTTGGAGGGAAAAGGTTGGTCATGAATGACCAATTGGGCCTGTTGTTAAGAAGGGAAGGGTTGTGACAATACGGCCGGAGTGGGTGGTTTCCTGGTCCCTTGAAGGAACTTAGTAACCTCGGCTCGTCATGGACAATCCTTAGTGTAGTGATCATCACCACAGATAAGACAAGGGTATCGGGGTTTGCGCTTATCCCTATCATCAATAGGTGGTATTTTGGTTCTCTCTGCTTGCGAATTATTTTTGTCCTCCTTATTATTACCCTTTCCCTTTCTGGATTTTTTTTTTACCGGCGGGGGTATATTGAACAACATTTACCTCAGAAGTCTTTCCAGTGGGAGGGGTAGGAGATGGAGCATTTTGAACATTAGAAGAAATGGGTTTGGGGTTGTTGCTAGAGGTTTGGACGGAATGCGGTTGGGCATGGAAAGTGCCAATCACACCGTCGACTGCATGAGAAGCAATAGGAGTAGTTGAAGTGGCGGAAGTAGAAGGACGAGGTGCATCAGGGAGTAAGTCGTAAAGAGTACTAGTTTGTGAGAAAACGAGGTCAAGGTATTGAGCATGACTAATGGCCTATTCTTCTGTGACAACTCCACCCATGGCAATGTCACGACCAATGTCATTCACGAATGATTTCGGGAACCACTCTGCCAACAACTAATCGGGAAGTTCGAGTTTGATGAGACGTCATCTCCGTCGCCACTCATGAATGTGATCGGAGATATGAGTGGCCTTGGTTTGTTTGAAAGAACTCAAAATATCATTCCCTGTTTCATAGCGGATCGGTAACTGGTAGTGGGTGTGGAAAGCCATAGCGAGGGTGTTGAAGTCGGTGAAGAAACCTCGTGGTAATTCTATATACGACTTCACGACGGAACCTGTGAGGGTTCGCTGAAAAAGGCGTAAACAAATAGAGTCATCCATCAAGGAGTTGGATGAGCACCAAAGATGAAAAGTCATTACATGATTGTTCGGGTCCTCTCCCGGTTTACCATCAAATTTAGGGATGTCAGATGGTAGTTTGGCCAGTATGGCAGGCCATTGAGGAGAGTGACGAATCGGATCATTTAAAATCCTCGACAGATCCGGGAGATCTAGGGTGGCTAAGAAAGGTAACTGTCTATTCACATGCAGGTACTGGTGACTTTGGGGAGGGAGTCCCGTTGGCAAACCAGTGGAACCATAAGTAGTCTACATATAATGCAAGGATCCAGGTAGATTCAGTCGTTGGTATGGAGGCAAGTAACTCATAGGGTTGTACCCTTGAACGGGGGCGTGGGGTTGAACATTCAAGCCCCAAATAGGATTAGACGTACCTGGATAGGGTTGGCCTATACTATGGGGTATGAAGGAGCTCGTATGAGGCTGTTGCCCCCCAGTCGGTGGAGGATTATGTTGTATAAGATGATTCCAATACTGGGCCAAGGATGGAGGTATGTTTTTTCCATAGGGTGGGGTCGGTGGGGGTTTCCCTCCAATCGGGGGTTGTGTCCCAGTTGGGATTTGTCCTGCAAGGGGGGGTTGAGTTTGGCCTTCATGGTGAAATTGTCCACCAACAGGAATCTGGTAACTATGTGTGAAAGAAGGGATGGTACCACTAGGATCAATGCCTTCGATAGAGGATGGAGGAAGTCCTCTGCAAGGGGGTGGAGGAAGTGTCGAAATGAAACTGGGAAGATGGTGCCCAGAAGGAGTGGGACCACCAGGAGTTACAGATGTGATTTGCGTAGGTGCATGAATAGAAGCATTCAACACATGATATCCGGGTGGAAGTGTTGGGGTGACTCTAGGCAAAAGCGGTGTGCCAATGGGGGCTTGGCTAGCCACAGTAATTCTGGTGTGAGGGCTCGTAGTATCTGTGTAATGGACCATTTGTAGAGGGAGAGTCAAGATGTGGTCAGCTCGCGAAGCTTCTGTACCAAGAAAATAATAAGCAGTAGTAAAAGGTACTACATCTGGATCAGATGTTTTGGGAAGCTCAGGTGCGACAGTGATATCAACGCCATCTCTTGAACCAAAGAGATCCCATCTAAAAATTCCAGTAGTCCAAAAAGGGTATTGACCCTCAAGTCCTAGGAAAGGTCTAGTTGGTGATCCAGAAGACTGAACAACTAAGGCTCTAGAAGAATTCACTCGCACAATATGTCTCTCGGAGTCGGGATGAAGTCGGAAGTCCTCTCGAGAATTGGTAATTTGGAATCATTCTAGAGAGTTAGTTCTTTCCACTTGTGGAGTGGCAATGTCTTGGACTTCACTCTGTTGAGGAGAGCCCTTCGGTGAGTTGGTAGGCAAGGGTTGAGAACCTTCCAGATTTTCTGGGGGTAAGCCTTGCATTCTACATGAACGGCATGGAGGGTCAATTGTGATCGAGTTAGAAACTTACGAAGGAAATTCTATGGTCAACTTGGGTGAACAAACATCATGCGCTGGTAAAAATCTAGGAAGCAAAACCAAGCAAACAAGACCTTCTAATTCCTAAGTCACTAGTTGGTGATGAAATCCAACGTCGCGACGATGAGACAAGAAGGGGCTGGGCTAGGGTGGAAAAATTACGTTGACAACCTGCTTAATGGACTTACACCCTGGTGCAAGCTCCCACACATAATTGTGGGTATACCCTCCAAGGAACCCGAGTGAGTTTGGCCAACATTGATTCCAGGTACCGTGAAGACTTGCCCCTTCATAGTCACCTTGTGTAAGACCCTAAAAAGATAGGCTACTAAGGTTACCACTAACAACAATAATGCCTGGGGGAAAAGTCGACAGTCCGATCCACACGCAAGGGCAGGGTATCTAGCCCGAAATCAGCTTGAGAGGCTTCCACTCATCATTGTGGGTATACCTTCAAGTGACCCCCGTAATATGTGCAATCTCTACACCGATATCAACAAAGCAAGGGGAGTAACTCTGTCAATCTCAATGCGACCTCGGGTTTGACCCTTGTGTGAGAAGGGCTTCCCAGGACAAAAAAATGCAAATGGAATTTGACACTCCTTACCACAAGATGCTATTGTGTGTTTTGTGCTTTGGAGAGTGTATCTCACTGCCTATTCCAAAGCTCTAGCCTAGGTAATGTTGGTGTAAAAGAGCCCTAGAAAAAGTTACTAGTTAAATTTTAAAATTGCGCAATATTATTAAAGGCTGTTGTTCTTCAAAGGAGACAGAAATGAAAGCAATGTTGTGTGAGACTCTGACCCAACAATGCATAGATAGGAATGAATGATACAAATTTTTTGTTCGATGAATCCTATTTACAGGAGGGAAAGAGGAGTTTTTTGGAACAATATGAACTACGCTGTATGATCTTCTCTGAAATGCAATATCAATCAATCATGAACAATGCAAATTCTCTATTTGTTCTATTTCAACAATTGAATGCCAATATGTTCGAATAAAAAGTTGCCTAAAAAGAAAAATGTTTTTTAATTTTCACTAGAAACCAAACAACAATGGTGGAACTAAGAAAAAACAAGCAACCAATGAAAAAGAAATACCCAACAAACACCCAAACTAATCTTTCAATGAAGACAAAAATAACAAGCAGACAAGACTAGTCTCTTCAAATGCATATGGATAACTATTTTCCAAGTAATGAGCAATTGAAAAAGACAATTAATCCCAACTTTTAAACCGATCACCAACTCCCAACCAAACAAGCACTCGGATTTCAAAACCAGAGATTATATCCTTGTTAAGAAAAGGTCAAGAGATAATAATTGAGAAAAAATGAACAAGAAGAGCTTTCGATTTCCGAAGATTAATCATTCATGAGATTCGAAGTCAAGAAACAATCAATCACTGTCCAGAGAAGTTCTTTTCAAAGACACATACAAATTTGGGCATCTGAGGATACAAAAAACCTTAATCCAAAAAATTTGCAAATGGGTACGCAGGTTGGCAGTGGGGTGCAATGCGAGAATGAAGGATTCTCGCAGGCTAGACAAAGGCAGAGTACGAGAAGTTCGCACTGAACTGAACAACAAGGTGCACACTCTAGTGGTTCTGGCAGGCTACAGAAGGGTGCAGTGCGAGAAGGCTTGAAACTAAGAAATTTTTTGGAAAAAGACAAAATGTTTGAAGGAACTTCTGGACCGAGAGAATCTATCAGGGTCTCCTCAAGACTCAAAGATTGATGGAAATGAAAAATGGTAAGTTAAGAGAAAATGGCCAAGGAAAAACCACCAAAAATGGGTTGCATCCCCAGTGGAGTCACTAATTTTGTTATCTGACAAATCGGTAGGTGCGGACACTAATAGATCTCCCTAGATCCACCTGGATCTAGAACAAAACAGGACATGACATGACTCTTTCCCTAAGTTGTAGTCATCGAATCTACTAATGAGAAGGAATAAGTGACATACCTTGATATCGCTTCCTTAGGTCTCTGTTGTTCCCGCTTCACTCCGGTGCTCTCGTGAAGTCAAGTCCAAGACAACACAAACCAACCAAAGTGAAGATAGCAAAGTATATTCAATGTCAACTTATGCATATGATCAAGGAGTTACACAATAAAGTAAGAGTGACTTTATGGGAAAGGAACATGCCGCTGTATCATATTAATTGAAAGTAGAAGATATAACTTGATTGCCTTGATGTCACAAGCTTCCTTTCAGTGACCCTTCATTCCAACACACACACTTGCTCTGCACTTGCATGAAGAATATCCAATTCCTCTTGATAGACCAAATAGAGTCTTCAAGCTTCTGTCCAAGCAGGGTTCTTCACACAATTCTTTCACCAATTCTTGATTCAATATTGCTTAACCTTTTCCATGAGAAACCTTTCAATATATAGGAGAAGGAGAGATGGTTACATGGATGAGGATGATCCCATCAAATATGAGAAGTCAGTAAAATGACAACCATGCAAATGCCAACTCATTTTCTAGAATATTCCCTTCTAGAACCCTCGAGACCTCTTCTCCTTTCCAAGCTTAAAAACAGGTTCACACCCTATATATGGAGCATAATGCGAGAAGTCCGCACCCTAAGTGTGGGTGGCATGTGAGAATGAAGGATTCTCGCACCCTAGACCATAGGCAGCCCATGAACGCATCTTAAAAATATGTTTTTGGAAGAAGACAGGAGCCACTTTTCTCAGGAAAAAAGTCCTTGTTGGGAGCCTGAATACATCACTGTTGAGACATCACCGAAGTGACCAAAATCATGTGTAACATTCATCCATCAGAAATGGTAGAAAGCGCACCATGGAAGCTGATAGATTGAGACTAGATGTTGCACAGAATGTAGGAGTCCCTACTTCACAGCGCAGACAGAGACAGTCTCCTTATCGATTTGTTGGATACATGGCTCTCATGAGCAAATGTATTGTGACTAAACCATCTTTCTTTCAGGAAGCAGTGCAGGATCCCACTTGGGTTGATGCTATGGTAGAGGAGTATGTCTCCATTTTCAAAAACAATGCATGGGAAATTGTCCCAAGACCAATTGATAAATCAGTGGTAGGTTCAAGATGGATCTACAAGATAAAGCAAGATGTTGATGGGAGTGTTGAGAAATACAAGGCCAGGTTTGTGGCTCGAGGCTTCTCATAGATCGAGGGGATAGATTATGATGATACCTTTGCACCTTTCATAAGGTACTCTTCCATAAGATCCATCCTTGCACTCTCAACGCAGATGGGCTGGTGCATTCATCAGATGGATGTAAAAACTGCGTTCCTCAACGGGATCATTGAGGAAGAAGTGTACATTGAACAACCAGAAGGTTTTGAGACCTTTGACAGAGAGTCACAAGTGTGCAGACTCAAGAGAGAACTGTATGGGCTGAAGCAAGCACCCCGTGCTTGGTACACTCAGATAGACAATTATTTCACCAGATTGGGCTTCACCAAAAGTGAAGAGGATGCAAACCTATACCAAATTGTGGTGGAGGGTAAGATTTTAATCATTGTGCTTTATGTTGATGATTTAATACTGACTGGTGATGAGCAACTGATACACTCATGCAAGGATGACCTTGCAAAGGAGTTCAAGATGAAGGATTTGGGTCTTCTTCATTATTTCCTTGGATTGGAAATATGGCAGCGAGATGGTGAACTTTTTGTGTCTCAAGGCAAGTATTCCAGGGAGATACTGGGTAAGTTTCACATGGAGGGCTGCAGACCCATGGATACTCCTCTTCTAGGAAACTGGAGGAAAGAGGATGCTACTTCTGGAGAAGTAGTGGATGATATTGTTTATCGACAGTTAGTAGGTTCACTAATGTATTTAGTGAATACAAGACCAGACATTTGCTATGCGGTTAACTAGCTAAGTCAAGTGATGGTTAAGCCTACCAAACTCTTTTGGAAGGTGGGTAAGCATGTCCCGAGATATCTGAAGGGAACATCTGAGTATGGATTATGGTACAGACAGATGGATGAGGTGAGGTTTCATGGCTTCACGAATGCAGATTGGGCGGACAACCCAATGGACAGAAAGAGCACATCTTTAGTATCAGATCTACAATTGTTTCTTGGTACAGCAGGAAACAAAGATCCGTGGCACTCAGTTCAGCAGAAGCGGAATACATGGCAGTGAGTCAAGATGCATGTGAGGCTATCTGGATGAGAAATATATTTGGTTTGTTTGGTTCTCATTTAGATCTGACAGTGATTTATTGTGATAATCAGAGTTGCATTAAACTCTCGATTAATCTTGTGTTTCATGATAGATCTAAGCATACAGATATTCGGTATCATCATCTCAGATATTGTGTCTTCAATACATTCCTATAGAATATCAGGATGCATACATTCTGACAAAGGTGCTCACCAGGAGAAAATTCGAATATCATAGAGACAGGATTGGGGTGAAGGATAATCCCTTTCTTGTTGAGAGGGAGTGTTGAAAAGTCAACAAGAAACATGTGTCTAATTTACTTTTCAGCTAAATAAATTGGACAATAAATATTAATCTATTATTTCATTCATAACTGAGTGAGTTGGAGTTGTGAAAAAATTATAAGTGTAGTTAAGTGAGTTAAGCTCAGTTGTACTAGTTGTAACTAAACTTGCAATAGTGAGAGTTCAGTAAATCAATGAACTCACATGCAACTGAAGATTCACCACGGTTAACTACATGCATGTCAGATCCAGTGGAGACCCAATTGAGATAACAGGTGAAAGGGACAGTTTGGCTATCAGTTGTGATTTGAGTGAAGTGCACTCATGCAATCACACATGCAGTGGATATGCTTATGAGCATGTGCAAACTAGGCAATTCAAATCAATTGTGAGAATTCTAATTGCAGAGTTTGTGCATAAGAGGTAGGCTGTCTAGACACAGAGAATTGGCACATGTATTTGTTGATTTATGTATGACAGTGTGAGATGATTGTATTGTACTGAGAGCTCTTGGATTAGAGTTTTGTATGATATTGTTTCATGATTCATGATATACATAATATATGATAGTGGGGTTTTTAGCTTTACGCTTTCCCGAAAAAACTTCTGTGTTATGTGTTCTTGATATTTCACTTTGTGATCGTGGTTTAATTTTCCACAAGAATAATAGTAGAAGTGATTCTATATTTAACAGTGGCATATAATTGTTAGATCAAGAGAATCACAGGAAATACTTAATTTGTATTGAAATTTCTATAGAGAAGACTATCCAAGTTGTATGCATGACCGTATACATCCATGCATCAAAGAAGAAGAAGAAGAAGATACTTTTCAAAGATGACATAAAAAATCCCTCTAGTGTAGTTGATCACTCTTCAGATCATCATAAAGAGTTAGTAGAGCCAGAAGGGCCTACCCAAAATCATTGCAGTAACTAGGAAGAGACTAGCATGGTCCCGTGAAACTTTGTAGGATGCAAATCCATATAGCATTGACGAGCCATATCATGAGGAGAATATGGCTCCACCAATGGTGAGGCATGCGAGCCCACAAAGTACAAGCTTAAAAGGAGCTAGAGTTCAGAGGGAGTCAACCATCACGATCCAGTAAGAAGGATCAGCCTCCCCAGGACCATTCATAGAGATGTACAAAGCTTGATTTGTGTCTAGAGGATTCTCCCAACAAGAGGGAGAAGACTATGATGAGACACTTTCTCCAATAATCAAAAGAGTATACATAGAGAAACCACAAGATACATGAGAAGGAGTCTCATGTATGTAGATTGAAGAAATATGTGTATGGGCCTAAGAAGACACCTAGGACATGATATGCTAGATCATACATTTTATTGATGAGATTGGGATTTACCAAGAGTAAAGAAGATTCCAACTTGTACTTCAAGGTTTTGGATGGTAGAACAATGTTATTATTATATGGGGATGACCTGTTTCTAACAGGAGACGAGAAGCTCATCATTGATAGTATGAGGAAACTTGTTGCAAAGTTCGAGATCAAGGACCTAGGCATGTTTCATTACTTCTTAGGTCCGAAGATATGGTAGAGACTGGATGGGACTTTCCTTAACCAAGGAAATTATGCAGTGGAGATCCTGAAGAGGTTTGGGATGTTGGATAGTAAGCCCATATCTACACCGAATATAACTTGAAGTTATTGTGTGTTACAACTTCAGAGACAATGGATGCCAACATATACAGGCATATGATTGGTTCGTTGATGTACTTGACGAATATGAGACCATAGATATGTTTTGTGGTGAACACAATGAGTCAGTACATGGTTAAGCCTAGACATGTTCACTTGATTGCGGAAAAACATGTGATGAGGTACTTAAAGGGTATAATTGATTATGGAATCGGATATATCTTGGATCGTGAGATAAGACTCTGATCTGAAAATAGAAGGCTGACTTGTTATGCTATGCAAGCACCCTCTACTTTCTATAAAATAAACTTTACAGGACCTTGCTCAATGTGTTAAAATTTACACAATAGATCATGGCTCATTTGGGCATGACCTCTTCTACATGTGGCCTTAAGCTTCCCTGAGTTTCTCTTTGGCAAAAACACCTGTAAAAGTCCTCAAATGGATCTAAAACCTATCCCAAAATGTTCAGAGCATAATAAATAGCCAAAAATGATTATTCATTCACAGAAAACAAACATAGGCTCATCTGAGCAAGACCTCAAACAATGAGGGCTTCAAGCTCCCTAGAGCTTCCTGAAACTTCAATGGTTAAAAAAATGAAAAGGAAGTCTTCAAATGGCTGTGAAGATAGTGCCAATGGATTCAAAATGTCCAAAAACACCTAGCTGGGCTTTTACAGCACCTCATTTGGCCAAAAAATGAAGAAGATAGGCCTCCTGCCATTCTCTTCCTTCAAGCTTGTTGTCTCTGGTTCGCCAAAACACACCTGTGTGTGAGTAACTTGGCTTCTGGGTGTTTCCCGTACCTAAACCCAGCACCCGCATGCATCTCCACAAAATGCACCAATTTGTTGAACAATTAGAGAACTAAGCGCCTTTTTGGGCAGATGTGTTGGTTACATGCGAGCCATATGGCCAAGTCCCCATGCTAAAATAGGCCTCGTGGCCTTTGGACGTTGAAATCTCCGCGCCTAAGGTCATATTGGGTGGTCATATGGTAACCACCCCATGATTTTCGGGTGCATAGTCCACATGTAGTTGCAAATATCGGTTTTGGAACCGAATCCCGTGGTAACTAACCACCCTAATCTCGGACTGGATGCAACCCCGACATATAATTTAAACCGAATGATATCAACCAAACGGGAATGTAAACGGAACCTTGTTAAAGCGATGTAGTGTGGAGGTTAATAGAACCATAATATGGTAAGGTTTCCACGCAAAAGATCCATATCATGGGCGCATGGTTATGCGCACAAAACCAAGGGCTTTGTTTAAAACACCAATTCACGCTCCTCCGTATAAATAATGGTCATGTGGTTTATAAGGTGTGCGACCGGGGGATGCATTTGAAATACACTCCCACGCGCGCCCACCGTATGGTGAATGGTCACATGGCATAACATAAAAGGCCACGGGCTGGGGCTAAGCCCCAGCCCGACCCCCTCCCACATATACAAAAGTTTGAATTTAAATAAAATGCAAATGGTTATATGGTAAGCAACAATGTGTGGGCATATTGGTCAGGCAGACTTTGTTAAAGATTTACACCGGTGGGGAGGTCTGGGGTTCGATCCCCACGGACCCCATAAAATTTTAAAATAACAAACCAATAGCCAATAAAGGGGTGCCACGTGGCAGCCCATGACTGGGCCACGTGGCACCATACCATTGATAAAAAATGATGCCACGTGTCACATCACAATTCGACCACATATGCCAATCAGAAGCTGCCACATCATCACATGCCACATCAGCGTATGGTCATACGGTCTCTGCCACATCAGCGTACGATCATGCCACGTCAACATCCGTACGAACTGTACGGACTGCACAGTCATCATCCCTTTTTTTTACCTGTTTGACGATTCAAACAGATCGCGATATCTCTCGCTCCCGACGTCCATTTGAGACGAAACAAATTGCGTTGGGTTCATGATGACAAGGGTTATTCTCTCGTTCGTTTTGAGGCAATTCCGAGAATGTCTATTTTTGAGCTAAAATTTGACCCCTGGTCCAGATTTTGATCACACCTTCCCACTGAAAGTCTTTTGGACCCACAAAATCTTATGATTATCTGTCTGAGATTCAATACTCCTCTGCTTTCAAGTTCTACCAACTGATTCTACTTGAGAAGTCTTTTTGACAATCACCTGGATACTTTGACATGCCTTGCACTGCAACTGACTATGTCCCTCAACCACTGTTCTCTGGCTACTGCTGACCCACTATTCTCTTTGTGCTTGGAAGAATGCCAACCTTCCCACTGAGAATCAATTCCCTCTTGTGAACTCTTTGGCGTCAACACAATCCGCTCTCCAATGGCTGCAAAAACTTTCCTGCGCCATCTTGTCACAAGCCAAGAAAACCATCAATCTTGAAAACAAATTTATACAAGACTGAAAATGATGCCAACAAAGTCTTTTGCTCTTCAAGAAAACTGTCGCATCCTGTATTTCATCAAAGCACATGACATTTTCCTGCATCTTAGTGTACTCAAAATTGACTTACAAGCCAACAAACACCATCGACTAAACATAAGTCGAAAAACATGATCAACACAACATAGTCGTCAGACAATCATCAACACCAGACGAGACTCATTTGAAACATATCGACCTTCCCAAAATAACAAGTCGACATTAATGATACACAATCATGTTACAATCATGAGTCATTCATGATGAACTATCACCAAGTTCATTGTTTATGCACACACAAAAACACATGCATGTGCATAGCTCTTCAACTCTCCTTTCCGTACAAACATAAGTACATAAACCCGAAACATGTGGGTACATAAGAGATGAATATGAAAAATATATATGGCTGTAACAAATGAGCATCATACCCCTCTTTTACCTCCTCCTGACGAAGTTGTATAACACAAGAATGCATTCACATGCAAACTTGCATCTTACAAGTTATGATAATCTGCTGCAACTTGTCAAACTTCAACAAAAATGAATAGATAAGGCTGAAATGTGCATCTACAACAGAAAAATGCAAGCCTTACTTACTCAAGAAATCCAACCATTTCTTACCAAGCCAACTCAATGGTGAATTTTTCTGCTGAAAATCGTCTTCTTGTGAATCATCCTGACTCACATCGATGATGGAATCTCCTCTTCCATTCTTGCCAATCACTTTATCCATCTGCTTCTTGTGCTGTGGATGAGTGGTTGGATGCAATGTCCAACATTGGTCAATGAGATGACCCCTCTTCTGGCAATGAGTTCAAATTTTTTGCATGCTCTTTTCAAGTTGCCTTTGCTTGGAAAGTTTCCTGAAAGTGGTCAATCTTTTCCAACATTTTGAAACATGATGGTTATATAAACCACAATATGTACATGGACTTTTTCTTCCATTTTTACATGCAAATTTATCATGCTTAACATAATCAAAAGCAACTGAATGATAAGCAGAATTATACCTTGAACATTCACCTTTATCGCCTCTTTGAGGAGGTGAATTTGAAGAGTTACAAGCTCTCTTTTGAATACCAACAACAATGTTCTTGTCCACATGGCTGGCAGAACTCTCTTGTTTCACACATTTGCATACATCTTGAACACAAGCCTTGCATGTTGGAGGGATTGAACTTTCAATAAAAGTTCTTGAACTTTCACCTTTATAGCCTTCTTGAGGAGGTGAACTTGAAACAAAATTTGTTCTTGGAACTTTTTCCCTTGTCTCCTCAACTTTGGAATTTGCTCCATCTCTTTGTTCATATCCAATACCACAATACTTAGGTCTCTATTCAACAAAAATAGGCTCAACAATGCCTTGTGCATGCTTGCCTAACCCTTTACCTTCATATCCCATTTTTAACAATAACTTGGACCCTATACCTCTTGTGTGATTTTCAAAAACACTAAAGCATTCTTCTTGAGAGGAATTTGAAGCTAAACTAACATTACATACCTCATGTTCATGCATGTACTTGGTAAGGGTTTCTTTTGCCTCATGGAGTTGAGTCTCCATCTCATGCAACTTTTCAAGAAGTTGGTCTTTCTCCTCCTTCATGGCCATCAACTGCTCTTGAAGGACAATGCTCTCTTCTCTATCTTCCCACAGCTCTTGTACCATATCTTTCATGGTTAGCAACTCATTCAACATCTCTTTGTCAAAGAACTTGGATAATGAAGATGTATGGGAACTATCAATGTTTGAAGCTTCCTCCATCCTTGCAAGATATCAAACTTCAACACAAAACTTGCACAAATACCAACAGCTGAATCTCAAGCTATCAATGGCAAATACATGAGAAAAACAAACTATGCTCTGATACCATCTGATCTGAAAATAGAAGGCTGACTTGTTATGCTATGCAAGCACCCTCTACTTTCTATAAAATAAACTTTACAGGACCTTGCTCAATGTGTTAAAATTTGCACAATAGATTATGTGCCAAGTTTATGCTTCTTCCTTTAAATGTTCATGTGTGAGAAAATGTTCTTTTAAATGGTTAAATATGTGCTTTAAACAAATACACAACAACATAACTTGCAGCAAATAAACCATCAAACTCACAACAATAACAAGATGATAAAAGAGTTCACCCCTCTCTGGGCTACATCTCCTTGAGCTTCCTTCAATGGACTTGGCTCTTTGGGATTAATTTGTCAAAGATTCTTTTACAAGCTTCTTCTCAACTCCAATGGAAATTCTGACTGTACCATTGGGTTCAAAATATATAAAAACCCCAAAAATGACTAATAAAACTCTGAAAACGGATCATGGCTCACTTGGGCATGACCTCTTCTACATGTGGCCTTAAGCTCCACTGAGCTTCTCTTTGGAAAAAACACCTATAAAAGTCCTCAAATGGATCTGAAACCTATCCCAAAATGTTCAGAGCATAATAAATATCCAAAAATGATTATTCATTCACAGAAAACAAACATAGGCTCATATGAGAAAGACCTCAAACAATGAGGGCTTCAAGCTCCCTGGAGCTTCCTGAAACTTCAATGGTTAAAAACATTCAAAGGAAGTCTTCAAATGGCTGTGAAAATAGTTCCAATGGATTCAGAACATCCAAAAACCCCTAGCTGGGATTTTACAGCACCTCATTTGGCCAAAAAATGAAGAAGATAGGCCTCCTGCCATTCTCTTCCTTCAAGCTTGCTATCTCTGGTTCGCCAAAACACACCTGTGTGTGAGTAACCTGGCTTCTGGGCATTTCCCATGCCTAAACCCAGCACCCGCATGCATCTCCAAAAAATGCGCCAATTTTTCGAATAGTTAGGGAACTAAGCGCCTTTTTGGGCGGATGTGTTGGTTACATGCGAGCCATATGGCCAAGTCCCCATGCTAAAATAGGCCTCGTGGCCTTTGGACGTTGAAATCTCCGTGCCTAAGGTCCTATTGGGCGATCATATGGTAACCACCCCACGATTTTCGGGTGCATAGTCCACATGTAGTTGCAAATATCGGTTTTGGAACCGAATCCCGTGGTAACTAACCACCCTAATCTCGGACTGGATGCAACCCCAACATAGAATTTAAACCGAATGATATCAACCAAACGGGAATGTAAACGGAACCTCGTTAAAGCGATGTAGTGTGGAGGGTAATGGAACCATAATATGGTAAGGTTCCCACGCAAAATCTCTGTATCGTGGGCTCATGGTTATGCGCACAAAACCAAGGGCTTTGCTTAAAACACAAATTCGTGCGCCTCCGTATAAATAATGGTCATGTGGTATATAAGGTGTGCGACCGGGGGTTACATTTGAAATACACTCCCGCGCACGCCCACCGTATGGTGAATGGTCACATGGTGTAACACAAAAGACCACGGGCTGGGGCTAAGCCCCAGCCCGACCCCCGCCCACATATACAAAAGTTTGAATTTAAATAAAATGCAAATGGTTATATGGTAAGCAACAATGTGTGGGCGTATTGGTCAGGCGGACTTTGTTAAAGATTTACACTGGTGGGGAGGTCCGGGGTTCGACCCCCACAGACCCCATAAAATTTTAAAATAACAAACCAATAGCCAATAAAGGGGTGCCACGTGGCAGCCCATGACTGGGCCACGTGGCACCATACCATTGATAAAAAATGATGCCACATGTCACATCACAATTCGACCACTTCTGCCAATTAGAATCTACCACGTCATCACATGCCACATCAGTGTATGGTCATACGGTCTCTTCCACATCAGCATACGATCATGCCACGTCAGCATCCGTACGGACTGTATGGACTGCACAGTCAGCATCCCTTTTTTTTACCTGTTTGACGATTCGAACAGATCGTGATATCTCTCGCTCCCGATGTTCGTTTGAGACAAAACAAATTGAGTTGGTTTTGTGATGACGAGGGCTACACTCTCGTTCGTTTTGAGGAAATTCCGAGAATGTCAATTTTTGAGCTAAAATTTGACCCCTGGTCCAGATTTTGATCAGACTACAAGAATACACAGATTCAGATTGGGTAGGCAGTGTCAAAGACCAGAAAAGTACATTCGAATTTTGCTTCAGTTTTGGATCAACTATGATCTCATGGCTCAGTAGGTAGCATACTTATATGGCACTTAGTTCCGCAGAGGTAGAGTATGTGGTAGCATGGTCATCTTGTGGCGAAGCAATGTGGCTTCAAAAGTTGATTGCAGGATTGTTTGATATCGAGTTGGAGGAGACCTATATCTTTTGTGACAACAAGAGTTGCATAAAGTTGTAAGAGAATCCAGTGTGTCATGACAGGTCCAATCATATTAAGATCAAGTACCACTATGTCCGGGACATGGTACAGAAGGGAGAAGTAAATCTACAATATATTTCCATTGATGAACAGGTAGAAAATGTATTGACCAAGCCCCTATCCCGAGTTAAGTTTGAGTATTTCAGAGACAATCTTAGAGTGGTCCAGAAAGACTTCTCCAGTAGTGAGAAGTGATTGTTTTCTCTAGTAGTGAGATGTGTTCCCCAGTAGTGGGAAGTGATCCCCAATAGAGGGAAGCGATGAGATCCCTAGTAGTGGGAGATACTCCAGCGCAGGTTGGTACTCCAACGCAGGCAGGTAAGCTACCCCAACACGGGTTGGTACTCCAACGCATGCTGGTATGCTACCCTAGTGCAGGTTGGTACTCCAACGCTGGATGGTATGTTACCCCAGTGCATGTTAGTACTCCAACACATGTTGGTATGATACCCTAGCACATGATGGTACTCCAATACAGGCTGGTATGCTACCCCAGCACAAGTTGGTACTCCAAAGTAGGCCAGTATGCTACCCCAACGCAGGCTAGTATGCTACCCCAACACATTGATGCCAATGGTTTGATTGATTGATGTCAAAGGATTGATTGATTGATGATTGATGTAATATAATATGTATTGTCCTTGATGAGAATGCATAGATGAAGATGGATC
>ML779329.1:522440-549313 GCA_009831015.1 Picea engelmannii
TTTCATATCTTTATTCAGTACAGGTACAAAGTTATGATTATTTCAAGTTAGGGTTGTTGACTAATCCAAAACTAGTCATGGTTGAGACAAGCAATTGATGAGTTGGCACATACATGAGGTGTATAGTTGATGATGTTGGTACACATTGATGAGTCATTGTTTTTGAGTAGTTGACACATGATTGGTATATACTTGGTACATGGTTGGATGCACGTGTTTATGGTACAGGTTGATTACAGGTTGTTCGGCATAGGTTGGTGCATGGTTGATGCTCTTGTTTATGGTACAAATTGATATATGTTGAGGATTTTTGCCTCATCTCAGTTGGTGCTGATAATGAAAGCTGAGTCTTGCATATAGAGCTGGTGCTCTTGTAGAGTTGTACTCTATTCAGTTGTTGCTGATAAACCCCAAGGATTGTAGTCTGTAATAAAAAGAAAATTGTACATACATCTTGTGTTCTTTGTGGTGATGACTTGTTGATGATATATTGCTGATATATGTTGCTGATATGTGCTCACATATAAATGGTTATAAATGACAACAATGGGTAATGAATAAATGATGAATGCTAATTGATGAGTTTTTGTGCAAGAGGGAAGTTTTGGGAAAAAGAGCCCCACACTCATTCACCCCCCCCTCTAAGTGTGGTAGGTGTGTCCAACAGGTTGGTACTCCAATGCTGGATGGTATGTTACCCCAGTGCATGTTAGTACTCCAACACATGTTGGTATGATAACCTAGCACATGATGGTACTCCAATACAGGCTGGTATGCTACCCCAGCACAAGTTGGTACTCCAAAGTAGGCCAGTATGCTACCCCAACGCAGGTTGGTATGCTACCCCAACACAGGTTGGTACTCCAACGCAGGCTGGTATGCTACCCCAACGTAGGTTGGTATGCTACTCCAATGCATGCAGGTATGTTAACCCCAACGCAGGTTGGTATGCTACTCCAACGCAGGTTGGTACGCTACTTCAGTAAAAGTACAAAAATTCCTATGATATATAGATCTATGATTGACAACAAGAAAATGACCAGGTGTATAGAAGCGTATAAGTAGTGATGATGATCGTGACAAGAAGAATACCTTCCTTGATAAGAGGTAGTGTTGAAGTTTGAGTAGCTTCGGAAGATATTCTTATTGTATTTGACTAAGACAAAACCCTAAAGAATATTATTATATTATATTTGTTAAGTTGGCCCTATTGTGCCTTAGTAAAATTCTTCCCTATTGTGCCTTGACAAGTAAAATGTAAAATAGAAAGATAAAGTGTCAAGTCGACCCAGACCTAATTTTAGGCTGGCCAACTGTTATTTATAAGAGATGCCAACGCCTCATTTGAACACACACAACACAAGTTCTGTGGCTAAGAAGAGGAGTGCGCAAGTCTTAGAGGGAGACACTATTGCAGTAGGAGGTGACGTTGTGGAGGTTCTTGGTCTACTTCTCGGGTATATCTTGGTTAAGTGGTGCGCTACTCTTCCCTAGTCAACGGTTTCAAAAGGATATTCTACTTTGTTAGTTCTTTCATGGAGAGAGGCATTGTTCTTGGTTGTTGAATCTATATTAAGGAAGTTTGTTGGGTTTTTCCCCTAGAGGGTTTTCCCAGGGTAAATCTTGTGTATGTTGTGGATGTTATTCTTTCAATGATACTTTATATGCAGTTATTGTGCTAATTGTTTAAAAGTAAAAGAACACTAATCTAGTTAATTGCTTGAGACGAAAATTCAACATGAACATCTCTGAAGCAATTGTAGTTAGCAAGTGAGAAAATTACTCATCTATGGAGTGATGTGCAGTCCTTGAAGGTAATAAGAGCACCAATCCATATTTAGAAATCAATTTTGTAGTTCATTGGGTTATAAGAAGAGCAATGCCAAGTTTTGATGGTAGCCATCTCTTTGTATTTGCAAATGGGCTTGTGAAACGCTCTAACAATGCAGTTTCATCCCTAGAATGAAGGCACCGATCCTATTGATGTTTGGAGTTGCCCATTGTCCAAGTAAATCAATTTTGCATTGCTATGGTTGTTGGAGAGATGTTGTATATCAAAGAAATTGAGCTACAAGCAATATGGTTGTGTGTTGGATTGTTGAGCATTGCTTGAGGAAGAAGAAACAAATTTTGGTATCCAAGAGCCAGTGCAAGAGGAGTATAAGTTTGTCCAAGGTTTTTAACATTTTCATTTTAATTAGTTTTTTCCTTGCACTTTCATTTACATTCAAATATTTGTAGGTCATAGACTTGTTTCTTTCATCCTCTTGTCACTTGGTAGCTTCATGGTTGTGTTTACATTGATTAACTTCTATAGGAGCAATCTATTAATTCATTTGTCATGCTTGTGAATCTTATGCTTGAAGGGATTCTACTCTGGTTTGAAGAATCATCGATGGGAAAAACATTTTATAAAACCATTCATTTGAATATCTTTCCTCTAATTACTTGATCTCATTCTAACATTTCATATTGCATATTTTGTTAAATACTTGGAAGAATGAAATTGAATATTTCCCTTGTTTTAAAAGCATTTGAAATTCAAAGAAAAAGATTAGGCAAAGAACATACAAGAAGGATGGGATTCAAAGTTTCCTTTGGTGTAAAATGATTTCATATCAAAACAAAGATAGAGCAACAAACATTCATAGAATTTGAATGGTTCATGCCTCGTTTGGATTCCTTTTACCCCCACCATTTCTCTTGAGTTAATGCAAAATCTTTATGAAAATCACAACAATGAATGGCATACTATGTGAAGTGGAAACATATATTCAATTGGATAAGCTCTTACCAGAGTTCTCATGGCATTGAAATAAGTTCTTTGAAGATCAATGGCATTGCTTTGAAGGAATCCTTAACTCATTGCAAAGCTTTTATGAGTTTTCCTTTGAATGATTTTCAATGACAAGCGTTAGCACTTACATAAGATCAATAACATTGCTTTGAAGGAATCCTTAACTCGTTGCAAAGCTTTTATGAGTTTTCCTTTCAATGATTTTCAATGACAAGCGTTAGCACTTACATAAGATCAATGACATTGCTTTGAAGGAATCCTTAACTCATTGCAAAGCTTTTATGAGTTTTCCTTTGAATGATTTTCAATGACAAGTGTTAGCACTTACATTTTATGTATGCAAAGTTTTATGTGTATATTTTTAATGAAAATTGTGTGAAAAACCTTTTTATGTGAAACTTGTTACAAATAATTTGATTTCCATAAGCTTATTACTCTTTACTTGCACTTCTTAAATCCCTCACTTAAGATTATATCACAAATTTTAATGGCTAAGATTATATACAATGTTTATGTGATAGATCATGACACTAATACATAAAGGAGCTGGTCATCTAAAAGTTTCAAAGCATTCACAAAATGGATGTTTGATGGAGTTTTATTATGTGTAACATTGCAGAATTTTAACAAGAGGAGCAGAAAGCTTGGCGAAGCAAAGATGCCATGAGATGGAAAGTGTTCAAACTCATGCATCAAGGCCTCTTATTTGTATATTTTTTCTATTTGTATCATGGCATCAAGCTGTAGATTTGGAGCAAGGCAAGGACGATAAAATTATGCAAGTTGTAAGAGGACATTAAAGGTGAAGCTGTACAATTAAAAAAAAAGAAACATTGGGAAACCTCCAACCAAGAAGACTAAACAATAAGAGGATCTCCAAGAATGCACAAGCCCTAAGGCAATGAAGAGATGGGGCGTATGATGTGCAACTCACAAATTGTGTAATGCTTTGAGTTATATAATAAAAATAAATAAATACTACAACAATAATAAAATAAACTAATTATATAAATGAAAGTAAAAAAATAAAAGAAAAAAGAATAACTAAAAATAATCAAGAAAAATTATTTAATAATAACTATTTAATGGATGTTGAGGACGTTGTGAACATTTTTTGAATTTGGAAGATCTTGATTTTGAGGGATTTTTTTGGAATTTGGACTTCTTGAGAAAGAGATAAGAAGATAGACTAACATAGGTTATTGATTGAGGTTTTAAGGGCTCTCAGTTGTCTTGACTGAGGTGTTGATTGGGAGGAGAGTTGTCCCCCAAACTTGGTTGCCCAATTGGTAATAACATAGGTTATTGATTGAGGTTTCAAGGGCTCTCAGTTGTCTTGAGTGAGGTGTTGATTGGGAGAAGAGTTGTCCCCCAAACTTAGTTGCCCAGTTGATAAGAGGGAGCAACTATAATTAAACTCTTCCATCTTCACCTTAATTATAAGTCAATTTTAGATATGTCTACCACATTAACTTTTTATATTTCAATTATGCATGAAAAATAATGAATTAACTATAATCAATAAACCCGTATTTATTATCCTTTAACCCAATAATTTGCATTATTTATTATAATTATTTATTATCCTTTAACCCAATAATTTACATTATTTATTATAATTGGAAACATATAGCATGAAAAATTAAATTCAAACCATGTTAAAATGAATTATTATTTAAGTAAAATGTCACATAAAAAAAGGTCATATGAAAACCATAACTTTAATTAAAAAGTTGAAGAAGATCAAAACTCACTCTTCCGTGTTACTATGTATTCATCTATTCAAAGATTTTCTTCCTATTTCATAGTGTTTCTACTTAATCATGGTATGTCAGTGATATATGGCCTTGAGAAAAGGGTGTGGGATTAATATATAAAGAATCTTCTTTGTGTAAGGATTTGATTGTTAAAATCTATGAAAATGTACATACACTATCTTTCTCTGAGTTAGAACCTATTACATTTAAGAAAAAAATACATTTCTTAATCATTAAACCCACTCAAATTAGTAATTTTAAAATTACTAATTCAAAATCATCCTAAAACTTAACTCACAATCTTCCATGTCCAGTGAACCCCTATGACTAACTAAAGCATCAGTAGCATCAACATTTAATTGAAAGCTTTGAATTGACATCAACCTTGACTATACTTGCTTTCATACCTTGATTACCAAGGCCCACACTGATTTTTTTAATAGGGACCAGCTTTCCAAAAACCAAAAGCAGTTCCAATAGATCAGAATTCTCATCTTAATATCAATCATGTGCTCATGTTCCATTGTTTACATATTTTTTTAATGACATAAAGCATTTTTTTTTTATGCATTTCTGCATCTGTTTCTCATCGCCTGTGATCAGATCTCTGCATCCAGCTACTTCCTCTGTAGAAAAATAATCCAACTTTAATAGATTTGTAAACTATTTTATAAAAATAATTAAATTTCAAATATTATGAATAATGTCTCTATTATTTATTTAAATCATAAAAAAGTGTATCTACAAAAGCATCTCTCCATCGTTGTAAAGGCCTTTTAAGTCATGGGTTTGATTCGATCTGGGTAAGTTTCATAGCTTCCTCTACGACATTCACATGTTCTTAACTTGCAATAATTCCAACGGATGAAACAACTTGCACAAACAATCCATCGTGGGCGGTGATTACCAGATAGTCAATTGATAAATGCTTAGCTGCAAAGGATAGATGGATCTAAATCTTTCTCAAATAAAAAAACAATTTCCTTGGGAACATGGTAATCATAGATCTCCGTATTAGTAAAAATAGAATAGCTATACGTGGAATCTATTGTTTTCTATCACCGTTGTTTTCATATGGTATACCTTGAAACGAATAACTAATTGATTCCATGCAAAAAAAAATCACGGTGGAAAGGATTTCATACGCTGCAATTGCAACGTCTAGGAGCTTTAGTGGCAAATAAAAGAAATAGAGCAGAACTTCAACATGTGCCTCTTCCTTGTTCGATGATTTTCACCCTCTTTTTCTACTTCCATTTTAACAGCGACAACATAGACAAGAGCTTCAACTACAAAAACTTATTTAACATGATCGACTTCTTATGGTACTTAGACACCTTCCTCTTCATATTCCAATTGGGCCAATTCTTCTTTGAGCTCCAAGGTAGGGGCATTTCAATTCCTATGTAAATTTTTCCACTCCAACTGCCCTAGCGAAAATCCATGCCATCTCTTTATATGGATTCTTTAATGAACTAACCTGGATGCTTGCTAAATCTTTTGACATCATTGTGGGGTCTTCAAGATATTGTTATAGGAGCTCCCATCCACCATTTCTTTCCTTCAAGAAATCCTTAGATTCATCACCTTTAAAAGTCATTGTCGGCTCTGGAATCCTGAGAATTTTCTTGAATATCGAAGGTGCTAGAGAAATAGGGGACTCTCCTTTCAACTAGATTATTCTCTGGTTCTTATCGAACTTGTCTATGCATCACGGAACTAACTTTTTGGAATTAAATACCTATGGAACACAACAAGCTAGATCAATTTCTAATGTCCAAATATGGTTTTAACTTCTCTCTGGAGGCGAAAATGAAGAATAATACTCGTATTCTCCGGACCACATGGTCAATCTCTGCCTAATTTCCCCTTTCTTCTAGTTTTCATTCTTAATTTTCATTCTTAATGAAGTTTGTGGATTAATATATAGTCATTTTTAGAACATTAATACCCAAGAAAACCTTTTTACCACAATATACCTTGAAACTCTTCTTTCAAAGGAATGATTAATACAAATTAAAATTGAATTGATGAAGAAGTGTCTCTAGAAGATCGTGATTAATAACAACCTTTTAATACTTTAACCATTTGCTATTTTCCATTAGATTTGCATTAAATGTACTTCACAGAGAGTGACAAGATGAGACATGGATTACCCATGGTGAGATTTCAAAAAACGATTAATTATCAAGAATGGATCGGTCAGACAGAGAGGATAGGGGGTAAGTGGAGCGTTAATAAAATGATCACGGACCCACGGTGAGACTTCAAGAAATTTGGCTAAGTATAAGAATGAATCGAGTTGATGGGGTCAAGGGTGTGAAGTGGGAAAAGGAATAGAGTGTTGCGGTGTTGTGGGTTCACGGGTGTGAAAGGTATGGTGGAGAGGAGGCATAATACCCCGTGGAGCATGAAAATTTTCAAGAAATTGACTAAGTATGGGGAATCGGTCAGACGAAGAGGTTGAGATCATAGATCGATGAATTGGAGAAATGTTGTAGACCCGAGATGAAGCATTTCTAGAAAATTCTAATTATAGGTGTGAAACGAGAACGACGAAACATGATGGTGCATTTTGGAGGAAGCATAAGTTTGAACAAGAATGGAAATGACTTGTGAACCCGCTACAAAGTGAAAATGTTTCTAAGTATAGGAAAAAAATATACAAGAGAGACTTTACGAAGGAATTAGTACATTTGAGGATCAAGAACTGGCTCCAAATGTGGGATAGTAACCGCCAGTGGGTTATTGAGAATCTAGAATCTCGATCATTGGGCTATGGAGTCAGTAAAACAAAAGAAAGAAAAGACTTTAGGAAATATGTACATGAAAATAAAACAAAACTATGTACATGTGGTGATTGAAGAATTTTTAAGAGAAAAAAAGTTTAATGTGTTTCCCATTGACTGCCAACATATGAAATGTTCCTTTCATGTCTTTCAGCAGATAAGAGTTGTAACCAAGTACATTTTCAATCATATAATGGTTGATCCAGAGTGCTTGAAACTTTGTATGCAAAGACGGTTTTTCTTTTTCCTTATTCCACAACAACACCAATTGTCCCTTTTGAAAATCTTTTGTTGATGCACTTTGATTAAAATGTATTTTGATGGTATTTGTCTTCAGCTCATTTTTCTTAATGCCTCTCCTCATTGTTCTTCTAGATGCATCAATTGATCATATTTTCTCTGTAAAGGAGAAATTGGTTCTATATCTTCTATGTTCACATCATAAGTCAAGGCATTTAATTCTAAATGAATTGGATTTTTTGCTTCTTTTCCATATAGCAATGTGAATGGTGATAACCCCGTGTTTTATTTCGGTGTAAGTGTAATTGGCCATAATGCATCAATCAACTTTACATGTCAATTCCTCTAATTCAAAGTGATTGTGTTTTTAAGAATTTGGATCAATGTTTTGTTTGTAGACTCAGTGATGCAGGAGCATCTTTGGTTCTGGGCAATCCACATCACCCAAAAACATTTCAATTCTGTACAAGTTAGTTTATGATGAATAAGGATGGATGCCACTGTACTCTGCAGCTCGTGCTGCTACTCCTTGTTATAATTTACCATGCTGCGACTCAGGATGAAATTCCAAATGACAAAGATAGCGTTGTAACTCTTATGATACAACTCCACACTACATGAATCATGTTGGAATTCTTATGTTGCTACTCAACATTCTGATTCCAAATTCAGTCCATGCAACTCATGAAGATTAAGTGCCAAGTGGAAATCATTGGTGAAAGAAGAGGAAAGGAAATTTGAATTGGGAAATGGTTGGGTAATGAACAATCATGACTATTCATCTTCCCTACGGAAGGGGAAAAAAATCAAGAGACATGAACAACATGAAAATGAGGAAGAAATACATTGAGGGGGTGGATCATTTAGTCTAGAGGAAAGAGAAGATTCTCTCAGGTTTGATTGAAGTGACTAAGATTGCCACAAAGAATGAGATTGAGAAAATATGGTGTAATATGCAGAAGAACAACACAACAAATTGGTTCTAGTCTGGTGAGGAAAGATGTATTTCTTGATTACATTGTAATGAGAGGAATTCTACAATAAATAATAAAGAGAAGGATTCACAACCTGTTTGTGTTCTTGTGGTTGTAATTAAATTATTTTATTTCAGTCTTTAATAACACTTAATGAACTATTTGTTGCATGTTCAAACATGAGTTCTATTGTGAATTTTGAAAGTAGAGCATAACTAAAATTCTTAACTAATTTTGAACTAACTAATTGTTAAAGAGTTGTTAAAGAGTTTTTAAGAATGAATTTTCTATGATAAAGGACCTAATGCATTTATACAAACTAAAATCCAGTTCCAAAGGGGAAAAAAGTGTTGGGTATGTGTTATTTTTTGTATGGTTAGAATTAGTGTTATATTTTTTGCATGGTTAGAAAAAAAAATTGGTGGTTTTTTGTGTTCATTTTTGGGCGGTTTTTCGGTACATGGTTTTTGTCGATGTTTTTTATTTCGGGTTAAGGAATTAGGGTTGTTGACTAATCCAGGTTATAGGATTAGGGTTTTGGATGCTACAGGATCATATATGTATATTGTATTGTAAACAATGTAGGATGTGAATGAATATGGAATATGTTGGTTTTCCCGGTTTGGGTTTCCAGGGGAAAAATCTATGTGTAATGTGTGTATTTGCCATTGTATATTTTATGTTCTTTTATTGAAAATCTGTGTGCAGTAAATAATTGTACAAGGTTAAAATCTACATTTGGAATCAAAGAAATTATTGGCTTCAGGGGGACGCCTTTGTGGTCAGGGGTTTGGCTCGAGACTATGATAAGCATTTTTATAGTGGGAGATTTGCATTATTGATTTTTCAAGTGAAAAGAAATGGCGAGTAGTTCGAAAATAAAGATCGAGAAATTTAATGGGAAAAGTTTTGAGTTGTGGAAGCTCAAGATGGAAGATATGTTGGTAGATAGAGATAAGTGGATAGCGGTGGAAAAAATTAATGCACCTACAGGAACGTCAATAGATGACTAGAAAAAGAAGGATCAAAAGGCGAAGAGCACATTCCGATTGTGTCTCTCAGATTCAATATCATTGAATGTGTCAGGGGAAGCTACAACCAAGGAGTTATGGGATAAGTTGGAGAAATTGTATTAGTCTAAGTCCCTGGTAAATAAATTGTTCATGTGGAAGAAGTTGTATAACCTGAGGATGAGAGATGGGGACTCAATGACAGAGCATCTGAACGCCTTCAATACTGTGATAAGTCAGTTATTATCTGTTGAGATTAAAATTTCAAATGAAGATAAGCATAATCAGTTTATTGTTCTCTTTACCAGACTCGTGGGATAGTCTGGTTGTGGCCATAGGTAGTAATACACCTACCTTTATTTTCGATGATGTGGTCTCATCCTTGTTTTCAGAGGAGATGAGACAAAAGAACATGGAAGGACAGAGCATAGATGCATTATTTGCAAGAGGATACTCCTAGGAAAGAAATATATCAAAGTCCTCAAGTGGGAGATCTAAATCTAAGGGTAGATCTAAATCTCCAGAAAATTTTGTAATGGTATTTTGGAGATGTGGAAAAGAAGGGCAGTTCAAGAAACAATGTAGATCCAAAAACGTTGAGAGACTAAAGGGATATGAAGGTGATCCCTATACATAAGAAAAGACCTCCAAGGAAGAAGGAGGGGTTGTTTGTTGGGCACAAGCTAGCTTGGAGGGAAAGGCATGACATGGGTGGCGAATGTACATGCAGAAGGATCAACACATGTAAAACAGATGTGCATGCATAAGAGGAAGGCATGTGAGGCACGCATGCAAGAAGACCTAGCCATGATAGGGTTAGGGTTTTGGTAAGAGAATGTAATGGTTGGTAAGCCGAAGATATGTATAAGGGGTGGTTTTTGGTTAGGTTGGTGCGAAGTTGTTTGAAGACTAGCGTGTTCAACCATTGGTAGTAGTTGATTGTTGTAAGTTCGATCTAATTTTGTAAGTTGTTGAGCTGGGGAGAGGGATGAAAGTAGATATTGAGGGTTAGATCGCAGGTTGAGGAGCCTGGTGCGATCTAGTCCGTCTCATTGTAAGATCTTGACCTGGTTTGAGAAAGATTTGTAATGTGTGTGGCACTATAGGTTGAATCAAAGATAATAAAAGAGAAGAATAGCCAAATCTTTGTGGACGTATCCCAGGAGGGGAGAACCACGATAAACCTACGTTGTGTGACTGAATGTTATGTATCTTATTTGATGTTGATGATTAGATGTTAGATAAATGAATGAAGGAATTAGTTAGCTCTGATATTTTACATGCATGAGTAAGAATGACAATGTAATGAATATAGATGTATGAACTAGTGAATGATCAAAGTTCACCGAGGTTAATCGAAGATCCCTATTCATTCCCAGGATGCAAGTATCTGAGTATTGTAGCCACCCATAGAACTATCTCGGGTGAGACGACGCAATGCACCACGTGTATTGCATTTCCTTCTGGTTTACCAGGGGGGCGGTAATTTTAGAGGGATTTTGTTGGAAGCTTATTTAAATATGAACCTGGGTCAACTTATGACATTAAAGTAAGATCAGAGTAGATAAAGTAGAAACCAAAAAATGGTTTTGTTGCCAGTTGGAACAGAAAGGGATTGAGGGAAGGAGATCTGTTGAAGAGTCGTGAAGATATGATGAAACAATGTTAAAATAATGAGAATATAAAAGGGTATGTTGAGACCATGGAACCCAACAAAGGCAGAGATCGAGAGCTATTTGAAAAAAAAGGAGCTGGAATTTGTGCAAAAAGATAACAAAAACACAAAGTTAACACCATGCAAATATCTGGACAAATACATATTCAACAACTTGCATGAAGTGTTTTTTTTATTTATTTCTCGCACATGTTGCAGGAGTGGATATTGAGGTTGAAAGACAACCCCCCTACAAGTCAGATCAAACAGCTAGAATGGAATCCTACTAAGATTGCGTAGTTACAACAAGTTGACAATAAGTTTATGCGTGCAATAGATTTCCGGTTAGACAACATTGTTGTAGGATTTATCACAGAATTTGCAGTAGATACTGCAAAGTATTACATCGTAGCAGAGCAAGAGTTCCTGAAGGGACCTCGAGGGAGGTATATTAGATCATTGTACACTTCCATTAAGATGTTACTATATAACAAAGGTGTAATGACAATGGCCTCAGACAACTAAACTTCTCTGCGTGCATGGGGGAAGGGGGGAAGCATTGACAAGAGATGAAGAAAAGGAGGAAGAGATGGATAAAGGAAAGAATGAGGAGGCCTTGGATCAAATCATGATGTAGGAAGACCAGATCAAGCAGATCATGGAAACAACTGGAAGAACGTGTAGTGGAGTACCCTACCAATATAAGATAAACAATAAGAAGAGAGCCATAGCCGCGAGGGAAGGCTTGGCAAGTGATGAAGAAGAGGTAGAGCATCTTCGGGCTGTGGAACATATTGAGGAAATCTTGCGCGCAACATACGAAAGGAAGGCAAGAGGTCCAAGAGAAGAAATGAGAGGCAAAACTCCTATCCATATCAGTGTCAATATGGAACCCATAAACCCATGTGCAACTAATACACCAAAAAGAACACCATCGTTTAGACAACCTAATTTCAGTGGAAAAAATACAGCAGGAAGTACATATGCACAGGGAGAAATGACTCAGGGATCTAGTTCAGGAAGCAATAATCAATGATCTACACCGCCCAGAGGTAGTAGTTCAACATTCAGGATGGCATGACATGATCCCACCATCATGTTACAATAATTCAAGGGAGAGGCATTAGAGGACCCTGAGAAGCACTTGTTCATCTGTGAAAATATCTGAGAAGTAAAACAGATCATAGATGAGGACACTAAACTTGCGTAGTTAGCCATCACGCTAAGAGACCATGCACTGGATTGGTACATGAGCTTAGTTGCAAATAGTTTGTTAGCACTCTGTAATTTTGTCTGGCTGATAGAAAAACAACAGAGGTAACTGTTTCAACCTACTTTAGAGTTGGGCACTAGCCTGCTTAACTCAGAGAGGGCTCTCTCATGTCACTTGATATTTCTTTGGTAAGCAGTGGCTAGATTTGGTTTGTTTTGGGGTTTTTTTATACATTTGTTGGCTAGGAAGGGGAGGGACACTTAGGGCTATGGAGTCGAGATTATGAAAGTGAATGAAAATAATGACTGGCTGGTAGAACTCTCCAGAGGATAAAGGTTAAATGAGGCAATGAATCTGAGTTGTAAATTGTATTTAAGCAGGGAGTAGGAGGGAAGAGAAAACAAATAATTGCATCAGAGCGTTATTGAAACAAATTTTGAATTAAGTATGAAGAAACACACATAGTTTAAATTGCTTAAGCCGAGAGCATCATAAGACGAATTCTGATCTTTTTAACTCTCCAATTTAGACAAAAGAAAATGTAAATGGAATTGAATAACACGGGAAATACACACAATGAAAGGAGACAAAACTCATATCACCACCATTAAAATGTTTTCGTATAGACTTCAAAAAGATTCTGCATATATATTCAATTCAGCTCCAGAACATTACAGAGTTCTCCTGCTATGAGGGTAGGCCCCTCTCCGGTAATTTCAACCATTCATTTATATTTGTAATAGTATATATAGATAAATTACATACGGGATTCAAAACGAATCATTTTCCTCAAAATTCCAAAAATAGACATCAGTTAAAAAAAGGAGTAACGTACAACAACTGTACTCCTATATTCTAGGGGACGTTATAATAAAAAAATGACATATTCGATATTTTACCTTGAATGCCACTTGTCTGCATCATTACAAAATTCTCTGAGACATAATTAATTTAGCTTAAAATCTATTTCAGATTAGCAATTTCTTCCTTTAAAGTGTCAAGCCATGCGGGCTAGTTTTCTCCAACACTTTCAACCACCTCAGCTTTAACCTCTGTCTTCCATCGCTTGCTCCTTTTACCCTTGCCATATTTCATGGGACATCCGTCTGCGTACCCATTGATGATTAAATCCTTCATGATAGGATTTGGTTTGATTCCTTCTCCTAACTCTGTTTCATCTGCAGGATTCGTGTGAAATTTTGTCGCCAATATTTGGGCAGCAAGCTTTTCTTTCTTTTTCATTGATAATATTTCAAGATTACTTGAATATCCCGGTTTGATGAAGGCCGTTGGATCTGTCTTCTCCATTTCCTCTGGTTTTTTCTGGAAGCACGAGCTTATCTCTCTTAACTGTGCAAGAATTAGATGAATGATTTGTTTTGTGATTACCATGTTTAGGAATGAAACGTTAATTGCCCAAAACAGAGTAATGTCATCCATGTTTTGAATGATAGTCGTCATTGAGTTCCAATCATAGGTTACTGACGAAAGTACTAGCACGGACAACGGTTTATCACGTTCAGCTATCAATTTCAAATGATGAGCTTTCAGATCATTTTTTTGGCGATGCTCACATGGCATCACACAGACGAAAAGTACCCAAACACATGTCTTGAGGTGATTTGATCGGCCGTCAGTTTTCCCTTTCCACATGCGATCCTTGGATTTGACATATTCAATGATATTCTGACATGTGACATCGGGGTGGGATTGGGTGGTTTCAAGCTTACCCTCTTTTCCCCACGATATGTATCTAGTGGCGCCACGTGCCCTTGAAATGAAACCGCGGTAATCTTATCGGCCTGCCTCCAAGAGATTAACCGACACGCTATTTCTCCACCCAATATGTTCTGTGACCTTCGATCGATAGCGCCTCACGATCCATGACCCGTCGGGTTCCATCGACTTCACACCTCCGCCAGATTTAGCCCCATCTTCTAGATGTGACCCTGTCTGCTAGTCTATCACTCTTCTATACAGATTTAGCCTCCTACTAAATACTGAGACTTGGATTCTATATAAAAAATTATACAGTGATAACATGGGCTCCAACTGGGGATACTATCCTCCCTACAAGGTAGCAAAGAACATCAGACCATGCACCTTATCCATTGAGTCGTTCCCACGACAGGTGTGTACCATGCTCCGGCCTGGAGACTGAATCATGGATATACCGCTAAAACCTAACTAAATACTTTATTTGGAAATCTAAACTTGAAAATGCTTGATCATCAATCTTATTCGCACCTACCTACCATAACTGTTGAAATAAGCTTCTAATAAAATAAAATCATAATGCCAATGCAACCACGCAAGCATTTTATCTAATGTTAGGTTTCTTTCCACATACCTATTCTAGAATCTGTTCACTTATAACCCATTTGAGAAGTTATATGTGAATTTGAATCTTAGACTTTCAAAAATATTAGGACTATTTTTTGTTTCTAGCAAAACTACAAATGAATCTTCCAACACATGCATGGGACCATAATCATATTTTACTTCTTCTACTAAATTCTTGCTTTCATGTGACTCACCCTGTTTATTTCCACCAAGAGGCTGAAACATCTGCTCAGACTGTTGGGAATAACACCCTCCTTAATCAGAAGTCAGCACTGGTTGAAAAGAAACCATCGGTGTAAAACAATCCATATATAACATCGACGTTGATTGGCCATTATATTCACTTCTAATCTTACAACTCATCATAAGATGAATATTATGATTGTTAGAATTCTCCATATAGCATGCCACAGGATCATAAAACACACGAGAAAACATTTCTCTTTGATGAATCAAAACAAAAGGACGGGCTTCCTTTACAAGCATTTGTTGTTCGTTCTCTATTTATTCAGTTCTAAGAACATTTTCAAATACGACAACCATATTATGTGTATCAAGGCTATCCTCTTGTTCATCAAACAATTTTGGTTTAGTTCTATTAACCTTCTGGAAGTTTTCTTGAGGACTGTCATTTTGAGTTTCAAATGAATGAATGGAAATAATCTCATATAATTTCCTTGCAAATGTGAAAAGCTAATAGCATGAACTATTTCACAGTCTAAAGTTCTCATGGATGCATTTTCAAAACCATGATTCTCAAAGGAATCAAATAGAACAACTACCTTTTCATTATCTTTCTGTATTTCTATTTGAAAAGTGGCATACACTATTTTGTTACTTTCATGCAAATTTATGTCAGTTGTTCGTTAACTGTTTGAAGTCTCCATAGATGCAGTTTCAAAATCCTCATCCATGTCTAGGCCACGTAGAAATTTGATGATCACATCATTCATAGGGGAAGAAAGACAACTTTGAAACACTTGTCTTGATGGAAATCTTGCTAAATATCTTCATCAAGTTCAGGAGGAGGAGAATGACTTTTGACAACAATCCCTTGATCAAATTTCTCTATTTGCTCATGGTTCGCTTTCAACAATTCAAAGGAAGAAAAACATAATGGAAGATGGTTTTCATTTGCAAGTCCACTGTATTTTGGATATTCAACATCATATTTGGGAAATTTCTGATCTGGAATATTATTAACATTTTGCTTCAACAATTTCAAAGAAGAAAAACACAGTGGCAAGGTTCTTTCACCTGATTCAAAATCTTCTTCATTTTCTTTACTTCTGTCATACACACATCTTTCCATTTCTTTGGGTTGTTGAATACACTTGTTCTCATATTCCTCTTTGACCAATGGCTGCAATTTCTTGTCAAATTGTCTCAGTGAATCAGTGTGATTGGGCATCAACACACTTTTCCTTGTCTCAGTGATGATCTTAGCATTTTCTTTCAACAATTCAAGTGAAGAAAAGCATTTTCTTCAGCTATTTTAGGACTTTCTTCTTTGTAGCTGGGACATGTAGGCTGATGGATTTCACTATATTGCTGGAAAGGAACATTTCCAGGGAGGGAACATGCAATTGGTTGTTCTAAGAAGTCGACATCATAATCATCATTATATTCATCATATATAGGAAAATCAACAACATCTGCAACATTGTCTAACAAGAAAAAATTTGGGACATCAACCTGTTCCTCAACAAACTGATTTGCTAACTCACCTTCTTGACTATTTTCAAATCAATATATGAAACAATCAGCTCCTTGTTTGTCATGGGGTGGATCAGAAACTACATAAGTACCTTTTCTTTCAATAAGTGGGATATAATCCTTTGCAAAATCATTTACATTCAAAACTTTAGGAGGACCTATGATATCATCAATTTTATGCTCAAGATTCCATTCAAATGTTCTATGTTCATATTCATCCTCGTGCCCTGGAACACCCAACCATTCACTTCGAATATGTTCAGATGCTAGGATATTGTGTTGAATCTCTTGAGCATCATCAAACATTTGTTGTAAGGTCTTAGGTCTTCTTTCCATCAGGAGGAAAGACAAATCTGGGTGAAGAGTAGTGGTATACTGGAGCATGGCAACATCTTCAGTGGGTTTAATTTCATTAGTAAAGTCATAATAAACACTGGAAAACCTTCTATTGAAAGTTGAAATAGTCTCATTGCTCTGCCTTTTCAAGGCATAGAATTTTGTAAGTTGTAGGTCTAGAGATTTCTTCTTACCCCAGAACTTCAAAAAAACCCTTTTCAATTATTCCCATGAGCTAATTGTCCCTGGTTGCAAATGTTTAATCCATTCTTTGGTATCTCCTTTCAAGGATTGAGAGAAATCCCTCATACAAACATCTTCATGATCAATCTCAAACAATTCTATAAAATGGTCAAACTCTTGGATGTGTTTTTCAGTTGTGATGGCACCAATTTCTCCATCAAACACAGGTAGGTATTCATAGTGCTTTCGAGGAAAATCATGAAGGATGTGGGGCAATTTTAAGGATCCGTATCTGTGTTGGGTCTTAGAGGGTGTTGGGTCAAGTACATGAGGTGAAATATCAGCCTTGGTTTCATGAGGCTTATCAATTTGGTTGTGGTTATAATATGGCTTAGATGGGAGGTTTTGATCAAATTTAGTGATGAACTGAGGGGATATCTATATAATTTTAAGAGAAGGATATACAATTTCAATATTATCATGATTATCATTTGCATGCAGTAGGTGAATAAATTTTTTTCTAACATGTTCAGGAAAGGACCAGAGGTAACTTACAACATACAATATAATGCCTTGGAAAAAACCCAATTTTAAGTACTTGTTTTCTTCCATGATGCCTTTTCATACCTATGTAAAGGGATTTCATCTTCGGACAGTGGAGTCACCAATGATGTTTTGGAAGTTGGATTCTGCATTGAGCGAGGAGTCGCCAATGAAAATTTAAATTTTTGGATTCTTCCACCAGTGGGATCACCTTCAAATTGATTTTTCGATTCATGGAGTTGCCAGAGAAGGAATACATCCAATATGTGCCTAAGTGTCTGCTGCTCTCAAACCTTAGAAATCAACCATGTCATTCTTTCCCAGGGAAAAAATTTCTATTTTGTCCCCGACAACGGCGCCAGAATGTTAGCACTCTGTAAATTTTGTTCGGCTGATAGACACACGACAGAGGTAATTTTTTAAACCTACTTTAGAGCTGGGCACTAGCCTGCTTAACTCAGAGAGGGCTCTCTCGTGTCACTTGATATTTCTTTGGTAATCAATGGCTAGATTTGGTTTGTTTTGGGTTTTTTTTATAAATTTGTTGTCTAGGAAGGGGAGGGACACTTAGGGCTATGGAGTCGAGATTCTGAAAGCGAATGCAAATAATGACTGGTTGGCAAAAATCTCCAGAGGATAAATGCTAAATGAGGCAATGAATCTGAGTAGTAAATTGTATTTAAGCAGGGCGTAAGAGGGAAGAGAAATAAAATAACTGCATCAGAGTGTTACTGAAACAAATTCTGAATTAAGTAACAAGAAACACACATAGTTTAAATTGCTTAAGCCGAGAGCATCATAAGATGAATTTTGATCTTTTTAACTCTCCAATTTAGACAGAAGAAAATGTAAATGGAATTTAATAACATAGGAAATACACACAATGAAAGGAGACAAAACTCATATCACCACCATTAGAATCTTTTCGTAGAGACTTCAAAAAGCTTCTGCATATATATTCAATTCAGCTCCAGAACATTACAGATTTCTCTTGCTGTGAGGGAAGACCCCTCTCCGGTAAGTCCAACCATTCATTTATCTTTGTAATAGTATATATAGATAAATTACATACGGGATTCAAAACAAATCATTTTCCCCAAAATTCCAAAAATAGACATCAGTGACAAAAAAGGAGTAATGTACAACAAATGTACTCCTATCTTCTAGGGGGAATTATAATAAAAAATTGACATAGTCGATATTTTACCCTGAATGCCACTTGTCTATATCATTACAAAATTCTTCGAGACATAATTAATTTAGCATACAATCTATTTCAGATTAGCAATTTCTTCCTTTAAAGTGTCAAGCCATGCGGGTTGGTTTTCTCCAACACTTTCAACCACCTCATCTTTAACCTATGTCTTTTGTCACTTTCTCCTTTTACGCTTGCCATCTTTCATGGGACATCCACGTACCCATTTATGATTAAATCCTTCATGATAGGATTTAGTCTGATTCCTTCTCCTGGCCCTGTTTCATCTGCAGGCTTCGTGTGAAATTTTGTCGCCAGTATTTGGGCAACAAGCTTTTCTTTCTTCTTCATTGATAATTTTTCCAGATTACTTGAATATCCCAATTCACTGAAGGCTGTTGGATCTGTCTTTTCTATTTCCTTTGGTTTTTTCTGGAAGCACGAGCTTATCTCTCTTAATTGTGAAAGAATTAGACGAATGATTTGTTTTGTGATTACCCCATTCAAGAACAAAACGTTAATCACCCAAAATAGAGTAATGTCATCCATGTTTTGAATGGTAGTCATCATTGAGTTTCAATCATAGTTTACTGATGAAAGTACTAGCAAGGACAATGGTTTATCATGTTCGGATATCTATTTAAAATGATGAGCTTTGAGATCAGTTTTTTAGCGGCACTCACCTGACATCGCACAGACGAAAAGTACCCAAACACGTGTCCTGAGGTGATTTGACCAGCTGCCAGTTTTCCCTTTCCACATGTGATCCTTGGATTTGACATATTCAATGATATTCTGACATGTGACATTGGGGTGGGCTTGGGTGGTTTCAATCTTACCCTCTTTTCCCCCCGATATGTATCTGGTGGTGCCACGTGCCCTCAAAACAAAACCGCAGTATTCTTATCGGCCCGCCTCCAAGAGATTAACCGGCACGCTATTTCTCCACCCGATATGTCCCATGATCGTCGATCAAAAATGCCTCACAATCCATGACCCATTGGGTTCCATCGACTTCACACCTCCGCCAGATTTAGCCTCGTCTGCTAGATGTGACCTTGTTTGCTAGTCTATCGCTCTTCTATATGGATTTAGCCTCCTCCTAAATTCTGAGACTTGGACTCTATGTAAAAAATTATACAGTGATAACATAGTCCACCAGGAACAACCAAAACGATTGTGGACATCAAGAAGCTATTGATAAATGAATTCTAGAAGCCTATCTTAGAGGATCAATACATGAATGATATGATAGATATCAGGAAGAAACCAAGAGAATATGTCTGGGAGATAGAACAAATATTCAAACAATTGAAGGGAAAGCTGAAGTATGTCATGAAAGATATGCAACATAGGAATTTGTTTGTCAATTCATTGATACCACATTTGAAATACCCCTTGATACAACATAAGTTTCAGACCCAGGCAGAGGCTCTGCAGAAAACCTTGCAACTAGAAGAGAACCAATATCAAAAAACAGATCCAACAATAGAGGTGCAACTAGAAGAGAACCAATCTCAAAAAATAGATCCAACAATAGAGGATCTCAAGGAAGACTTGAAGAATCTAACCAAAACAGGGGTAAGGACAAAAGAGAAGTTGTTTGGTGTACCACAAGTAGGACAGAAGGACACCATAAGAACAAATACCCAACATTCGCACAGTACATGGAAACGAGACTTCCAAACCCTTTTCCATTAGGAGGAATATGGTGTGAGATTTGTAAGACACAAGGGAATGATCCATATCACTGCCCAATGATGAAAAAATACCAGACAGTGCCTAAGAGTTCATATTTCAACTTTTGCAAGTCAGTAGGCTATGATGACAAAGATTGCATGACAATGGAGCTGATGAGGGAAAGAACATCAGACACCTATAGTGTGCAGGAAAAAATGATGACAGGGCAAGCTGCGCCACATTTCAACCAAGCACTAGTGCCATATAACACTGTGCCACAATAATATAACATTGTGCAACTGCAGTACAATACCACACAACCACAATATAATCCCGCACAGTATAACCAAGTGCCACAGTACAACGCACCGTGAGGAGATCAAGCTGGATAAAGAGGTGGAGGACGAGGTAGAGGCTTTGGAAGAGGCAGAGGACCGATGGTATGCCATAATTGTCAACAACCATGACACTATGCAAGAGAATTTCCACTTCCACCTGCGACATGTATGTATTTTCGTGCATCTGATCATGACACATAAGATTGTCCGACACTATTGGGGAAGATCCAGTAAAAGAGAAATCAGAACAATCAGAATGTTCAATGGATTTTTGCAAAAGCAAGGGATGATGGAAGAAATATCAACATAGTTACTTGCAGAGGAGCTAAAACAGGAGATGACGCAGTAAGACAAGATCCAACACAACACCAATGGGTAAAGAAGAATGCTGAACCACATAAGAAGTTTGATGCGTAGAACGAAAACGAGATATTCAAGCAAGCCAGAAAAGAATTCTTGAAGTCAGACATTGCATCCACATCAACTACATAGTATATTCAGGACGTACCAACGTACGATATGCCTTCATCGTTGGATCACACTAATGAAGCACAACATATAGGACAAGTAAGTACCATAAAGGAGTTTTTTCAATCCTGTGTTAAACTACTAAATGATCCATCATATGTTAGAGTGTTACAAAATATGGTAAAAAGATGTAGCACAGAAGTATAGGTAAATCTCGAACAGAAAATAGTTAATCATCTACATACGAGGAGGAGAACAAGCAGAGAATTCAAATTGAACGCAAACATTGGATATTTCAACAGGGGGAATATCATACTGGATTTAGGCTCCGAAGTAAATGTACTACCCAAGAAGACATGGCAATGTATGGGAGAGCCCACATTAGGGTATTCACTCGTTCAACTAAAACTAGAAAATCAACATAGGGTTTTTCCAATTGGAAGGTTAAAAGGTGTGACAGTAGATCTAGATGGAGTGTGCACTAAAGCCGATTTCGAAGTGATAGAAATTGTGGATGGTACAACACCTTATCCAACATTTCTTGGCTTGGATTGGGCATTTGATAATCAATCCATAATCAATCTAAATACAAGGAAGATGAATTTTGATTCGGGCAAGTACAGAGTCATTGGGCCATTAGATCCATCAGAAGGAAAAAGGTTTGTAGAACCCACTTGTTTAGACCTGGAGGAAATTAACCAGTTATACAGAACCACCACGCAAGAAGAAGATTATGTGAATCCAACTATAGATGGGGTACTCAGTTGGATAAGTATCACGTCATGCACGTCAGACTCAAATATAGGGTTGGAGAATTGGCAACAGATATTACATGAAGTCTCGACAAGAAGGTGCGCAAGAATAGACCACGTAATAAGATGGGTGGGTATAGAAATAAGAGGACCTCCCAAATTTCATGGGGTGAATGACCTAGAGGAATTCCTCACAAGATACGAAGATGAAGTGTTAGAAAATCAGAGGATCTTATCTCTGGACATAACACTCAACGCAACACCTGCACGATGGTGGGGTGCGCACAAAGAGACAATTAAGGACTGGTACTAATGTAAGCGGTTATTGTGCATCAGATTTGGCGCAAAACAAGGAAGAAATCAATTGCAGAGGTATGACGGACATGGGATACCATCAGAACACTTGGATAAGTTCATAAAACTATGGAAAATGACACCACCATACGAATGGCCTCATCACTTTATTCACACACTGGAAGGGATTCCAGCAAATTGGTATATAAACCAGGAACTACGAAGAGGCACTGCAGACTGGACAATGTTACAACCAAATTTTGTATTCACTTTCTCATTTGAACATGAGAACCCCAATAGATTCAACACTCAAACAAATCAGAGGGGTGATATTCATTAATGAACCAAAAGTTGAACTTATGACAGAAGATCAACATCAGAACAAACAAACATTGAAAGAAATATTATCATGCTACCATGTGCAGGAAGAAGCACCAGATGAAGAGGACCTGCCCAACATTCAAATAAATGAAGTTGAAAGTGAAAGAGGGGTGGAAGGTCCACCTCTGGAATAAGAAGTGTTTGATGCGTCGATCAAGGTGAAGAAATTCAACATTGGGACAACTGAGAATCCCAAAATGGTCAGCATTGGAGACTACTGGGACGAGCAAACAATAGAAGCATAACAGAGTTATTGCACGAGTACAGTGACATGTTCCCAACAACCTTTACAGAGATGAAATGCATAGCAGGAGATCTAGGAGAGATGAATATACCTCTCAAATATGAGGCTAGATCAGTCATAAAATGACCATATAGACTGAACCCAATATATAAGCAGAAAGTAAAAGCATAAATTGACAGGATGTTGGAGGTTGGAATCATAGAACCAGTAGAGGAATATGAATGGGTAATCCCTATAGTAGTTCAGGAGAAAAAGTAGGGATGGATAAGGATATGTGTCGACCTGAGGAGGTTGAATGATGCTTGCCTACATGACCCTTTCCCTACCCCTTTCACAGATGAGGTATTATAGAATGTAGGAGGCCAGGAAGCATACTCATTCGTAGATGGATTCTCAAGCTACCATCATATCAATATAACCCCAGAAGATAGGTACAATAACACTTTTTCCACAGAATAGGGGTCCTACCAGTACACAGTCATTCCTTTTGGATTGAAGAATGCACCAACAATATTCTCAAAAGTAGTCATAGCCGCATTCAAAGAATTCATCCACCAGTTTTTAGAGGTATATCTGGATGATTGGATAGTCTACAGTTTGTTGAAAGACCATGTAGAGGTATTAAGGCTAATGTTGGAAAGATGAAGGCAGTGTTAGATATCATTAAATATCAAGAAGCACATCTTTGGGACACCTTTTGGGATACTATTGGTGTTGGATTACTGAGAGGGGGGCATAGGGGTGAAATTTCGCTCATGGGCGAAATTTTAGGGTTTAAATTTTTGACGAGGCAAATTTTTATTTAAGCAGTTTTTAAGAAAACTAAAATTTTTAGCCCAAATACTAAATTAAACAATATATATGGTAGATCATTAGTCCCATAAAGAAAATCAAAAAAACTGGTGCAAAGAGGCTTCGCCCTCCCGATTTCATCACAAAATTTCCAATTCGCCTTGATTTTTTAGAATCGAGTTTTTTTTGTTGGGTGAATCACCCTGTATATCCTTGAATCAAGGTTTTAGGGAAAATATTTCACCCCCATCTCCTCGAATCAAGGTTTTATGGCACTGATTTTTCCCATAGCTTTCAATGGGAACGATTTCACCCATGTACATGTAAATGGTCGCATTGGTTGGCCTTCACTCAATCTCTTTACTGGTTGGCCTTGACTCAAGCCACCTGTTGCTTCTGTTGATCCAACATTAGACAGGCGCAGGGGAGAGAAACCATAGACGTGTGAGTTATGAACACCCTAATGAAAGATGTTACACAGTGCTCAAACATGTTGATCAAAGGTGTTATTTCATTGTTTCATTGCATAAGAAAGCTCGTTAACAAGACTAATTTTTTCTCTGATCATAATGCTTTTTTCCAACCTATAACACTGCAAAACAATTGTATTTATCTAGCAATCTATGCAGGTGAAATAAATTATCCTATTTAAGATAATGCAAGCCTTGTCGTGGTTTAGAAGAGTAGGTTGGAGAAGTTTTTTTTCTCTTTGTATCCAAATTATGTAAGGCAGTAGGAGTTTCATGAAAAGGTTTTTGTGGGCCAAATTTAAATCTGATAGAGATTATAATGTCCATCCATTTAGCTAAAAAACTGTTTTTTTTAGAAATCTCATGTACACATTCAATGTTATTGTTTCCTTTAGGCTTTGGTTGTCCATAGATTTTTTTTCTTGATTAATTAGCTTTTTGGGTACAATTTGTTATTTTCTGCCCTTTTTGGAAGCTTGCCAAGGACTGCAAGGCATGGGCTATTGGTGACACATCTTGTCGCCCCCTTGGGACAGGGAAAATATGACATTAATTATGGGAAGATAAATCAACATCTTGATGATTTCATGAAATAATAATCATTGTAAATTTCTTCTACATATTCTGTGAGATTTGTTGTCTTTGAGAGAATTTTTTGGAGTCAGAATGTTCAGGTTGATTTTTGGTGTACTATTCATTTTAATTATGTTAATGCATGATTTAAACACAAAGTTGAACATTATTCTAGTTTTTCATTATCTTTCAAACCCCTACCATACCTTTCATTTTACCTCTTTCAAATGTGTTCATTTGAAATATTAATTTTGGAGGGATTTCCAAAGCCAACCAATCCACAATGACATTTTAATAGTCTCATCAAGAGAGATTAGATCCTTTACTAGTGTACATTAATGTTTGATGGGAAAAAATATGGTTTCAATTTGCATATTAATGGTTGTAAAATGACTGCTTCCAGCCATGGTTTTGATCATAAAATAGTGGGCACCTGTACATATTGATTATCATTTGGAGGTGTATGAGTGGGGTTGTACTAAATATTGTTTCCAGCCATATGATTTCCACATGCTTTTATATCATTTGGCCATAGTATTTTCATACATTTGTTCGCATTGTAAGGGAGTTAAGAAGTGAACTTAGAGCAGTACAAAATATCATTTCTAGCCACTATGATTTTACTAGAACATAGTCAACATATTTTGTATTTCCACTTCCAAAAAACAAGTGTATAAGTAAGGCCATAACATCCTATTTCATAATCTATTTTCACCCACAGATTGAGAATTAGAGGGCCGTAAAAGTCTGACATTAAACTTATAAAATGTGACTACCTAGGAAGTATATGCAACATTTAGAGATGGTGTACCAACCTTAAGGCTTATATGTGATGCTAGTCCTATTGAGTACTATGTGGTTGAAATTTTGGTTTAATCCATACACCTACCCATAAATAGTTTCCAGCTTTGATAAACAAGCTAATATGCTTTTCTACGTTTTCAATTTGGATAATCATGATTATTAAAGGAAGCATATGTTCCCTGTTGCTATGAAATACCAAAATATTTCCTTCCCTTCACCCATACTCAACCTGTCTATCATTCTACCTACCTGCTACACTTGCATGATTAATAGTTTCATATAGTACCATCATTGTATCCAACAACCCCATTGACCTACTCTAGTGGTCATTTGTTGGACACTAATAAAAAATATCTTATTATTATTATTATTAGTATCTACATCTCTAGATAGATAAATATGTTGTGTTAAGCAGTTTTAATCTCTAAACAAGCCAACTAGTTTCAAAGCAAGGAAAGATACAAATTTGAGAACTTCCAACAAATGTCACCATAGTCAATGTAGGTTGCAAGATTCACATGTTCCCCCAAGCATTTCACCTTTAAATATTATTAGCAATTCTATGCAAACTAGAGTGGATAGTCAAATATTTATAGTCCAAGAGAATGCCATTTTTAATGTTACTGAAATGTAACTGGATAACTCTTGGCGCTTTGACTAAGTAAAAGGATTTCTCAAACCCTTAAAGAGAGCCAAAGTTTCTAAATCCTCACTGTTTGGAAGGAAACAAATTACACCAGTTTTAACCAATGCTAGACAAAGTGCAAAAGTTGACAAGTCATTGTTTTGCAAGAGGCGTAGAAATTGGCTTGAGCAGTGTATGGTAATTCTGAAAATCTAGAACTCTATGAACACCTAATACAAATTTTATGCTAGTTCCCACCCAAGTTTCCTCCATAAGGAACATAAGTTGTTCTTAGACCCTGATTTGCAGCAACATAAACTACAGAAAATAAGAAGTTCCTAGATTCTGGGAGGCATAAAATATCTCCAGAGTCTTCTTGGAGCATACTTACATCCATCGGAAACATCTTTTAGAGTGTTACACCTCATATTGTATTGTTGGATTACTGAGAGGGGGGGTGAATCAGTAATAGCGTAATTATAATATTTTTTCTTCAAATGTTATATCAATGTAGAATTATTATCAAATAATGAGCAGTAAGAAATAAACAATCACACATATACACAGTACACCAATGTTTTACGTGGAAACCCAAATCGGGAGAAAACCACGGAATGCTTTTTCTTATATGTCTTGAAGAATTACATTCATTGGAAGCACCAACTTCCTTTGTTTTCCAACTGCAACTGGAAGGAGGCTCCA
>ML779329.1:607737-627951 GCA_009831015.1 Picea engelmannii
CTCATCTATAAAATTTGTAGTGATGGCAAATCTAAGTTTACACCTTCTTGTCACCTGCAATTTAGCATTGTCACATATCCAACCTAGAGGGTATGGTTTAGGATGTGGAATAGTTTCCAAATTTAATTTCTTGATAGTGTCTTTAGATATGAGGTTTGCTTGAGATCCAGTATCAAAAAGAGTATCTATCTTGGTATGCTTTGAAACAACCCTTATGTGAAAAATCTATATTCTTTCTTTTTCTTGTTGAGTTTCATTGAGGCTACTACTACTTGAAGAACTAGTACTTGCAAAAGAACCCTTACCTTGATAACCCATGGCTGTAATTTTTGTTTCATCACCCGAATCAGAACCTAAATCTTGTTGTATGGTTGAAACAGTATTTGGCTTCCCTTTGTTGCTGAACTTTTTGGGTCTTTTTTCAGGATGAAGTTTCCAACAATGGTCTTCATCATGGTCATCCTTTAAATAGTGTTTGCATGTAAATTTTTCTCCCTCTTTCTTAACATAAGAAATCTTTTTTCCATTTCCTTCAAACTTCATTTTTCCCTTGTCTTCATTAAAAAACTCCTTACTGCCCTCTTGAGGATAATTCCTTCCTCTTACCTCTAAATGAGTAGTCTGCACACATACTTCATCTAGATTTGAAGGATTAAACATAAGTATTGTATGCCTCAAGTAGATATGCAAAGCTCCAATGTATTTGAGTAAAGTTTCTTGAGAAGACAAATCTACTCCCAAAACCAAAGCTCTTCTCCTAAATTCTTGAGTAAATCTTTGCACATTTTTCCCTTTAGCTTGTCTAAAATTTTTCCAATCCATAATAGCTTTCTGCATGTATGCTAATGGATAAAATTGCTTTTTAATTGCAACAATGAAATCATTCCAAGAGGATAAAACTTTACCGTGTTTCTTCATGTCCTCTTGAGTTTTGGCTTCCCACCAAATGAGTGTTGCACTATCCAATCTTAAAGAAGCAAGCTGAATTTTAGTTTCATCATCTTGAATCCTTTGTATCCTACAATACACTTCAATTTGACGAATCCAATTATCTAATTTCTCAGCATTTACCTCTCCATTGTACATTTGCAATTCAAATTTAATATCAAGCTTTAACAAAGGAAGTTGTGGAGGAATTTTACCATGTCCCTTTGGAGAATTTGGAGGTGGTTGTGAAATGGTAGAAGAAGTGGAAGATGGAGGTGAGGGAGGTGGATTATCACCATTCCCTCCATTTCCTTTTGGAGTTTTATCACCACTGTCTCCCTTCTCCCTTGTCCTTTGAAGGGTTGGAGATTTCACCTTGAAACCTTGCATTCCTTTCTTCAAGCAAGACTCTCATCATTTCTCTCATATCCATGAAATCCTTTCTGAGATCTTCATCTTCAGAAGGAATATTTTCATGACTCTCTACATGAGCCATACTTGGTGAATGCCTCCTTGAAGCTTGAGCTGATTGTATAGTCCTTCTTCTTGAAAGTTGATAACTTGGCTCTACAAGTTGGCCTTCTCCTCTTGTGAGATTCAACCTTGTGATCATCAGAAAACAAACCCTTGCAAATAATCAAGCCTTCAAAAACCTATGCTCTGATACCAACTTGATCTGAAAAATGAAAAGGCTTGTATCTTTGAAATATTTGAAAGTTTTTTAATTAAGTGTGCTTAGGCAAAAGGATCAATTTGAAAATACATAATTTAGAGAAACTTTCACATTCAAGATGCATATATTAACCAGCAAATAACAGTGAACAGTAAACACATAACACAACAAATAATAAAGGAGTTCACCCCTCTCTTGGGCTACATCTCCTGGTCTAGCTTCCAATGGATCTTTTATATTATTTTCTCAAAGTGATAAAAATCAGTGTTTTACAATGCTTAAAATGCCAAATAGATGGCTCCAACGGCTCCAGAACGTCCAAAAACCCCTAGCTAGGATTTTTCGGCACTTGGTTTGGCCAAAAAATGAAGAAGATATGCTTCCTGGAAGTTTCCCCTTCAAGCTTGTTGTCTTTGGTTCGCCAAATCGCACCTCTGTGTCTCTAACCTGGCTTCTGGGCGTTTCCCGTGCCTAAACCTAGTACACACGTGCATGCCCCTGTAAATGGGCGACACCTTAAGCACTCCATCCAATAATGTGTTTCTGAACTCTCATTGTACATATTGGTTTGTTTTCATGCTTACTGTATAGTTTCAATTCCTTTGGTAAGTCTTTCCTTTCAAAAAAACAAAATAAAATAAATTATTCTGATTCATGAGATTTCGTGACAATTAGTATGCTAATTTATTGCGCAGGAAAATTGTTGACCAACAAAGAGACTAGAGATGCTAAAAAGGTGACAGGCACATATAAGTGTATTAAATGTCTTCCGATGAAAAAGGTAATAAATTAATAGCCTTTTGACCGACAAACTAGGAGTTACCAAGGTATGAGATTATGCTCTGAAAATTCAAGCTAAATTTCCCTGAGAGATACAAATGAATAAATCATTAGTTCAATTGATGCTAACGTTATCACTGAAAATTTTCAAAATAAGGAAGTAAAAAGAAAGGGGGACTTAAGGAAAAGTTATAAAAACTAATGAAGAAAGTCTTTAACAACAGTCATGTATGCAGTAGTTTTTGGTTAAGACCTTTACTTTCCCCTTAAGCACGGTAAAGCCCGCTTCTCACCTAACCCTGAATGTTGATCATAAGTTCTTTGAGAAAAGAAAGGTCTCACTTTGATTCTGAAAATTCTCAAACAAACCTTCAAAAACAAGAATAGGTTGAGTTTATAGTTCTTTAACTTTAGTTGAACCAGAAGTATGTCTAGGTTAATCCTAACCTTATTAGCCTTCCTAACAGCAATAAATTTATTGGTTTTTCTCAAGGAAATTCCTTAAAATAAGATTTCAAGAAGTTTCCTTCAAGAATTTCCCTTAAGCCAATGATTGAAGGCAAGAGAGAAGATTCGTCCAGAGCTATTTAAGTGAGTTGACATGCCTTTGTTTCTTAAAAAATTCAAGCAGATATCTTCTCGAGTATATTACATACTGATTGATTTCCCCCACTTCATATTAAAAGAAAATATATACAAACAGATGGTGAAAGGAAATTCATTATATTGATTGCCCCCAGCTAGTCCAAATAGATGAACAAAAGAAATTCATTATATTGATTGCCCTCATCTCAGCATTTAAATGCTAGAAAACAATGAAGTGGTGAAAGGAAATTCAATATGGGAAGTTTGATAACTTCATCGAGGTACTGAACAGGCTCGCTGGCAGTGAAGCAATATCTTTATATCTGATAAGGTTGTTATACATGAATTGCAAGACGCTCTGGTAACTTTTCTTCTTTCAGCTGGATTCACATTACAGGTTTCTGGGATCCCCTAATTTGACACTTTTTAATTTTACTTTACCATTGATGCAAATGGAATCAGATGAAACCTGGTAGAATGGTTAATTTGGTTTTGATTATCTTACACAGATCTAAGGTCAGTTTCAGAAAAGGAAATCTATTGAGAACCTAACTCGAGAAAATCAGATGTTTTATTTTTGAAGAATTTTCAAAATCAAATGTAGAGACCCTAAAATCTTGTTTTGATTTTTCCCTTGGTCTGTCTCACAAAGTTGAATTATTGACCCCATTTACCCAATGAAGGCACTTGGTCTACATGATCTTATCATCCCACAAGGAAACGAGATCCCTAGAAGGAGCCTAATGTTGACACGAAATTTAATTTTTTTCTTTTAAACCTGAAGCTTTGCTTTTTCCTAGTCATGGAGTCGCCCTTAATCCTAAAAAAGAGTCAAAAGTATTTTGATTTTTCGCATTTTGGGATTCGGCATTTCACAAAGCATGTTTTCCTAATTAACAACTCCAGATTTCCCGATGCCGAAATCCGGAAAAGGCTTTATATTAAAGTAACAATAAAAAAGGAAAAAGTAGGTGCTATAAACCCTAACGCGCGTTTCACAAAGTATCCTCTAATTGTGATTAATTAAACTCTTAAAAACGATCAACAACTTAATCTTTAGCTATTTGGGTTTCTTTGTATCAAAGTGTTGTCAAAGCGCTATCCCTTGAACTCTCGGTCCCCGATTTTCCGAAAGGAAGAAGTTAATTACTAATGTTAATTGATTAAAACGTTAATACAAGTAATCAACATCTAAACTAATCCCATCGTGATTTCGCGATTCGAGGTTTTCTTATAACATACCTCATGGGTACAGGATCCCCGAAATGCGAAATCATGATTTTTTTTAATAAAGTTTAAAATGAATTTAAGTTAGTTTAAAATGGGATTAATAAGGATTAAAACAACTTTTCACATTTCACATTTTGAGATTTAGTGAAAGCAGTCATTTTGAAGCTCCAGTTTGAAATCATCGATATATGGTAATATTTGCAACGGATGAATAGAGATATTTTTTACTTAACTGCATATCTCTGGGCATATCTTCCCATTAAGACATTAAAGTTTTACCACCTGTCTCGGTACGTCCATCGTAAGAAGAGTTAAAGGTTAATAGAGGATTGGTTTATTTTTTTTCGAATTCCATTTGTATTATTTGAATTCAGAAGTGAATTGCATTCAGCAAACTTACGCATTTTTCTCTGCGACAGGAATTCATTCTAAACATGGACATTGTGGCACCTAGAAAGGCACCTAAGAAAAGTGAAGAAATAGTTGAAAGCTCAAGCCCAGAATGAGATGTCGTGTCTGATACTACATCGCATGCCATTGATTCCATCAAATCATGGAGGCAAATTTTTGAAACTTTGGACTACGAAATCAAGAATTTTCTCGATGATTCTAAAAACAAACTCTAGGACATAGCAAAGTCCGAACTTCACAAAGTAGCCACGTGCCCACGACTCATGACATACAATGATATGATCAGTTGGGATTTAGAGAGGACAGACGTGCAAACTAGAAGCATTTTGGACAGCCAAGGGGTCGTCATCGGCTCTTTCAGACCGGAACATATACAAGTAATGTATAAATTGTCTCCCAATTCTAAGTACATTTACAATAAAGAATTTGTAAGTGAATTTCAAAGGAAATAATGCATAGAGGCAAACCAAACATACCCCGACATAATCAAAGACTGGTGGAGACACCCACCAAAATTCAGGGCTGATACCCATAACGTTTATGCCACGACCTCTTTGAATGAGAACATGTTTTATGTGGCTATGATGTTATGTATAATTTTGAGAAAGAAAAGTCCTACCCATTTTCCTGCAGAATGGGTGTCCCTTTTACATGAAGCAACCGAAGGCTATAGCTTCAATTGGAACAAAATCCTATCAGACAACCTAGCTAAGGAGGTTATGGAGTATCAAACCGCGAGGTTCAGTGGTAGACCAGTAGCTTTTTACATGTCAGCATACATCATGGATGCTATATGTTTCACAACTCCTTTCCCTTTGATGAATTGGAGTTGGAACCCAGCTTGCCCTGAACGTATTCATGAATATCATTCTAAGCTGTGGGAAGAAAATGCTAAAGATTCTTTTTAAGAAATTTGTCATTTCATGGTGATACCAATGCATCAGATGATGTATGGTTGTGCACCCCCCCGTATATCAATGTCGGTCATAGGAAACCTCAAGGAGGTTTCTGATTGGTTTATTGAGGAGAATTTCTCCTATATCAGGGTTTTCGGATGTTCTATCCCTCCTCATGCACTTCTGAAATTCCTCCCTAACAGACTGGTATGCAGGGAGGTAGCTTATTAAACAATAATAGGCGGTATTGAAATAGAGTTGAAGACAACTCAAAAGAAATTTTGGCCAGTCTTTCCCATACAGATTGGAAGGTTTTCGCTGCTAAATCTAGGTCATACCAAAGTTGAAGTTGTCTCTCTAAAGGAGGTCAAGTTGGTGAATCTCGAACATAGGAAACACGACCCTTACCAAACAGTGGGAAGCCACATGGATCATTGTGGCATGAAAGCATTTGAACATGAGGAATCCCCTCACGATGACATTTTCAAAGGGGTCAAAACCTATGAAGAGGTGTTAAACAAGGTACAGACGTTATCATATGACTTGCAAACCACTCTTCTAACCTTCAAGAGACACAGACGAAGCGGTTTTCCCAAGGTATTGCAGGGCGAAGCAACAACATCTCCTCTAGAACAATAAAACATTCCCCCGGGCTTTGGCCAGAAAGAGCAAGATAAAGCAGACACCGAGGAAAATCCATAGGGGCCAAAAGTATCTTCACAAAACAAAGAAGTCCCACAGACAGAGAATCCAGGAGCAGAAACAGAAAGAAGGTCTGGGACACCTCCTGAATCCATTCAATCTACCCCTCCTTCATCATCTACTATTCATGTTGATACTCCCAAGACAACAGGGAAAATAAAATTCACAGAGTTGGGTAATCCCGTCACTTCCTTGACCCCTTTACAGTCTACTTTTGGGCTCCCTCGGATAGAATTCATATATGCTAGTGACCCCGACCCTATCTCCAGAGAAGAAATACCTCCCTCTGATTACTTCTTCAATAAAAAGAGGAAGCTTGTATTAAAGCAGGAAATGTATATGAGAGAAGGTGGTATGGAAAAGAAACACAGGGTGTTGGTGGATGGGAAAAACATGGAAGAAGGAGATTTCTCCATAGAGGTGGCGGGCTCCATGGGAGCGCTGGCAACAACAAATCTATTCATTGTTGACAATATGAGAACAAAGTTGAAACGAAGTAACCACAGGATAGTCCAGTTGCAAAACCAACTAAAAGATACCGAGAAAAGTATCAAAGAAGAAATAAATAAAGGTTTAGAGCAAGCCAGAGCTGCTGACAAGCAAGAAATTCAATCGCTTAAGTCAAGTCTAGACGAGATGAACAAGAAGATGAAGACTAGCCAAATACGGGTTATTCGACAAGAAGAATTGGTAAGACAACTACATGCTAAATTCAATGCAATAAAAGGCCAAGTTATAGACCTGAAAGTTTTTCAGGACCAATCGCTGGAAATACATGCGAAGATAGCAGCTGAGCAACAAAAAGTAATCTCCCAAGTAGAGATTATTCAGAATTATTTTCAGGAAACAAGCAATGCTTTTGATAATATTATTTTTAAAGAAAATGAAGCTAAAGCAGCAAGGGCCACTTTCCAAAAGGCAGTTGTATGTTCTGAAAATGAAGAAGTATCGAAAATTTTAAATCTTTTTGTCACAACGCAGATTAGAGGCGATATCATGCTCAAGGTATGGGAAAACAACATAGCAAAATATAAGAAAATAGTCAAATAAATCAAAGATGATTGTGAAAGAATATTTGATTTATTGGACAAGGAATCATTAGGTATTGGAAGAGACAATTGCACTGGGCAATTAGGACAGATAAACATTGTAAGTTACCAGTTGAATGTCAAAGAGGGTTTGAACGAAATTCAGTTGGAAATTTCACAATTAAAGGAAATGGATGTTACCCTAATAAACAAGTGGCTAGTGAAACCAAACTTGAAATTTCAATCAATCAAGTTTGTTGGTAAGGAAATTGAAGATCAGCTTCCAGAAACTCAGAGAAATTCTATTTATTTGAAGCAAAGGATCTCCCAGAGTCTCCCATAAATTTCGTACATCTTCTTGAAAAATGTATTCAATGTACCAAGTCAAAAGAAGGAGATACTTCAGTAAAACTATGAAGTGTCATTTTGAAAAATGTATATTATCGAGATGATAGGAAAATAAATGATAATCATGTAAATGGTTGAGGTTTGCAATTCTTGTAACTGTTTTCCCCTAGGAGTTAGGAGATCACCAACCAGCAATCATGAGTGATCTTGTATAAGTATAATTTCAGGATATTGATCAAGGGCTTTTTTTCTGGACGCATTTTAACGAAGTATTCATTAAGATTTTATGAATGAATGCAAATGTAGATTGAAGATTCCAGATCTTGTCAAGCCTGAGTTATGTGCTTCTCTGTTATTTCATATTTTCATATATCTTTTTGGTGAATGCTTAACTACAATTTAGTACAACCTCTACTGTAGTGATTAAATATTCTTGCAATTTAATCATTTATAGTTTTTCCTCTGTATCGGCTATCAGCAAGTACAAGACCTGTAAATGTTTTAAATTTCAATATCATATACTTCATTAAAAGTTTTATTGCCTCTTTTCTTCTTCTGTCATAAAGTGATATTCCTCTTTAATTGATGCCTCACCTTAGCAACAGCTTTATGTTTTCTTTTCACTCCATGCATAACCCCCTTTTTCGAATTTAACTAAGTTACAGGAAATGACCTTTAATTATGTCATGCTATTTATTCATATTTGGATGTTATCCTTACATATTTCGAACCAAAAATAGCAAACCCTAAAAGAAACATAGAACTTTATCTCTCAAGTCTTTATCCCTCATGACTGTACCAGTTACAAGACATCCCAATATCGAACCCGACTTATCAGACCAAACAAGTATTGCTTTAAATTTATTTAATACCATCCTATAGACAACAAATAATTGGGTTGAGTTAGAACGTTCATGGGTAGTAATTGAAAGAGACATTAGCATCCAGGAAAACTGGGAAGCTAGACAGAGACAGTTAAGGAAACAACCATAGCCCTTTCATGTAACCTACCTTTTATCCTTAACCCTCTCTTTCTTGTCGGATGCCTTGACGATGTACTTTAGAGCCTTAAAGTACAAACTCAGGAACAACATATTTTTGGCACCATTGTCGGGGAACAAGAAACGAAGCTTTTCCCTGGGAAGAATGACATTGACACTTTCTATCTTTGATAGTGAACAAAGATCGAAAACCTTATAAGGCTACCTTTATCTTTCACTTGGCGACTCCACGATAAATAAACTGGCTTTTAACCGAAAGAATACCAGAAAAAACCCAGACGACAAATAGACTTCGCCTGTTCTAGATCCAAAAAAAAAATTAAAATCAAAAAGATATCTTAAACAGACTTTATCATCGACAAATAGGTTTTATCAACCTAAAATTATAGAGTCGAACACTAGATATCTTGTTGAAGGATCAAATACCCCACCGTATTGTGGGGGATTACCTACCAATAAGATTACAACCTTTGAGCATGGTTTGGTCTCGCCTGATTTTAAAACTAAGATTTTCCCAACTGTTTGTTTCACCAACAGAGGTAAAATATCTGCATCACTTCCCGCTTTGATTGACACTTCTTCACTTCGTGAAGTTCATTTTCCTATCTCTCAGAACTCCTACGATCATCCTATTCTTCTCAACACAACTCCTATTGATTCTCCTCTATATTCACCCTGTGAGTCTGAAGAAACTAGTCCACTTTTCCCTAGTTCCCCTTCCTCAAGTTTCCTGTCCCTTGATAACCAATTTCCCGAAACCCTTCCTCATAATTTCCAAGAAACAACCTCTAAATCATCAATGGTTTCAATCGAAGGAGGTGTTGTTGGAGGTGGGGTTGGAGGAGGAGGAGCAGGTGGCCAAGTACCACCCCCTAGAATCTTTGCAAAGGTGGATGCTAGATATGCCCCTTTGGTCCTCTTGGTCCCCCTACATGACTTACCTGAAAACTACATGAAGAATCTTCTGAAATTCACAGGAGAGGGTGATTTGACTGTAGCCGAACACATCAATTTCTTTGACCAATTTGCTGATATCCTTGGACTCGAACATGAAGATGTCTATTCGAGACTCTTGGTTCAAACTTTTGAAGGACATGTAAGAACCTGGTTCCGAGGCCTAGTAGCAGGATCTATATCGTCTTATGAGGAACTTGAAAATTCTTTTATTAGACAGTGGGGGGAAAGGAAAGACCATCTCTATTATCTAACTAAATTTGGGGCTCTAATAAAGAAACACTCTGAATCAGTCCTCGAGTTCACTCAGAGGTTCAATAAATTGTATAGTAAGATTTCAGTCGAGGACAAACCCTCCCAACTCGCAGCAAAAATAAATTTTGCTGGAGATTTTGACCCTGATTTCTCCCTCTTATTGAGGGAGAGGAGATCAATAGACCTAACTAAAATGCAAGACGATGCCTTAGAAATTGAATCGAACATGATGGCATCAGGAAAATTGAAAACCAAATTTGAAACTAGAAACAAAGAAACCAGAAGATATAGAGATCAAGGGGGACCATCTGGATCAGGAAGATCCTCGGAAGACAAAATGGATGACATGGCGAGAATAATCAAAGAGTTGTCAAATAAGATCTCAAGAATGGAACTAGATCAAGAGAAGAATGAGCATCTTCCCAGAAAGGATTTTAGAAGGAATCTTAACCCTCAAAATCAACTAAGACAAATTAAGAATGAGGATCAAAAAATCCAAACCCCCTTTAAAAGAAAAAACTTTATAGGAGGAGAAGATGTAGAAGACTTTGAGGAACTAGAAGAAGACATAAATAATCTTGGTGATGATTGCCTACAACCTTTTTTAATGAGGCAATATTATGAAAAATCTGCAACTTCAAATCATAGATCTGAGAATAACAGGAACAGCGGTATTATGGAAGATTCAACCTGTCAAGAAATCATAGACGATATAATGGCCGAACTCCACAAAAAGTACAATCTAAGGCCTAGAAACAAGAGCCTCACAACTCCCCCAGCGAAAAAAGATTTTTCCAAGGGGTGAAACAGACAAGTCAGTTTCAAAAAACATTGAGAAACAGACTATAAGAACTAGAACCACTGACACACAGCCTACCAAGACAAAGCCAACAGAGAAATCAGTCGTAAACGCGTAGAAAATGGAAGTCCCTGTAATTGAAACTAAAACCTCATTACAAAAGAAAGCTGAAAAGAAGGGGTCAGAAACCCAAACCATAGAGGTCAACAAAACAATAGAAAGTTTTAACCTGGAAAGTGAAATAAATAAAATCAAAATTCCTATACCCTTTGTCTAACTGGAAAAAAATCCAATTTAGAAAAAACAAATCGCTAAATTAATCAGTTTTTCAGAAAATGAAAGCCAGGATGATGTTATAAATTTAGAAGATGACAAGCCTAACATAATTTTCGGCCCACATTTTGAAGGTTCCAAAGACACCATTGCCCCTTTCTATATCACGCTGACTGTGCACGATCACCTTCTCCATAATTGCATGTTAGATTCTGGAGCCTCTCACAATGTAATGCCTAAAGCCATTATGGATAGACTTGGTCTTGAAATCACCAGACCTTATGGAGATTTATATTCATTCGAATCAAGAAAAGTTAAGTGTATAGGCATGATAAAGGACTTAGTTGCTAACCTTGCACAGATACCTGCAAAAAGCTTCCTAATGGATGTGGTGGTCGTTGATATACCTCTGAAGTATGGTATGCTCTAATCCAGGTCCTAGGACGCAAAACTTGGAGGATCCCTCCAACTTGATATGACGTATGCAACGATTCCAGTTTTCAGAGGGAATTTCACGCGTTTGTATAGAGAAACTAGGTTAGAATTTACTGTAAGTGACCCACTTAACCCAAATAACTACCCTGTATATATTGTCAATCAGGATCTAGGCAATTGTATCTTATCTATTGATGATGATATCGATGTATGTATAGAAGAAATTTGTACAGAAAATAAAGGAGAAAAAGAACAAATAAAACAAAATGTATATATCTCTGGTGTTTGGAAAATGTTTTTTTACGGTGCCTCGTCTTATTTTGGGGCAGGGGCTGGAGTGCTTTTTGTGACACCTGGTGACAAATTCGTTATCCCTTTCTCTTATAGATTTCAGTGGAACATTGACCACACTAATAACGTATGCGAGTATGAAGCCTTAGCATTAGGATTAGAAGCTGCCAAGAGAATGAAAATTAAAAATTTGGAGATCTTTGGCGATGCAGAGTTAATCGTAAAACAAGTAAATCGTCAGTATCAGGCCAAGCATCCAAGGTTAATATCTTACTGAAATTGTGTTTGGGATCTGATCGAAAACTTTTTCTCCTCTGTCAATATCCACTACATACCAAGAATGGAAAATCAACAGGCAGATGCTTTAGCCAAAGCAGCTTCAACTTTCACACCTCCCACTGCTTTCAAACTAAAATACCATATACAAATGAGACATAGGCCTTCCATACCCGATAACATAAAACATTGGCAAGTTTTTGAGGACGATGAACAACTCCATAAAGTTTTGGAAACGGTAGATGAGTTTGCAAAAACTCATGCTGGCCAAGAAAACCAGAATGATTCCTTTTGGATCATGTAGGAAGGGGAAGACTCCAAAAAGTTCCAAGATAAAATCGCTAACCACCGTATGCTTGTTTTAAAAAATAATCAGATACCTAAGGGCCTGATTCCCTTAGAAAGGTTGTTTAATCATGATGACATCCCTTTGAAATCCACCTTACAGCCTCAGCCGGAGGAAGTCGAGGATTGCAATATAGGCACCAAAGAAAATCCTAGATTGGTGAAATTATCCAAATATCTCTCTCTCAAAATCAAAAATAAGTATGTTGAGTTGCTTAGACAATATAAAGACGTTTTCTCTTGGTCTTACGACGAACTGAAAACTTATGACACTACTATAATGGAACATAAAATTCCTCTGAAGCTAGGTGTCAAACCTTTTAAGAAAAAACTCAGACAGATTAACTGTATCTTACTACCGGTAATAGAAAAAGAAGTCAAAAAACTCAAGGACACTAAAATCATTATCCCACTGAGATAATCCATGTGGATATCCAATTTAGTCCCAGTGAGAAAGAAAAATGGTGAGATTAGACTGTGTGTAGATTTTAGAAACCTGAATCGATCATCTCTTAAGGATAATTATCCATTACCTAATATGGATCATGTTTTAGAAAAAGTAGTTGGAGCTAACATGATGTCCATGATTGATGGTTTTTCAGGTTACAATCAAATTGCAGTAAACCAAGATGACAAAGAAAAAATTGCGTTCTCTACCCTTTGGGGTACATTTATGTATGAAAAAATTCCTTTTGGTTTAATGAATGCAGGGGAAACTTTGCAGCGGACCATGGATCTCGCTTTCGTGGGTGAAAGAGATAAGTTTGTCGTTATCTATCTTGATGACCTGACTGTGTTCTCTAAATCTGATGCAGAACATCTAACACACCTTAAACAAACTTTCAAGAAATGTCGCAAATTTGGTTTGTCACTTAATCCCAATAAATTCCATTTCGCAATGCAAGAAGATATGCTCAAGAAGAACAATGAGGTGAAATGGAAAAACGAAGCCAAAGCGTCTTTTCAACGTATCAAGAAAGTAATAAGTGAAGCACCAGTCCTGGCAAGCCCAAATTACACAAAAGAATTTTTTCTTTTTTCTTTTGCTTCCGAACATACAATCACAGTTGTATTGTTACAGAAAAATGAGGAAGGTTTTGAGCAGCCTATTGCATTTTTTAGCAGAAGTCTCAGGGACACTGAGCGGAAATATGACATTTTGGAAAAACAATCTTATGCAATGGTAAAATCTCTCAAGGCTTTCAGAACCTATGTATTGCACTCAAAGATCATTGCCTATGTGCCTTCAAGCTCTGTTAAAGATATCTTGGTGCAGCCATACAACGATGGAAGAAGAGGCAAGTGGCTAGCTAAAATTGAGGAGTTTGACCTGGAAGTCAAACCAACAAAAATTATCAAGGGTCAGGGTTTGGCCAAATTGCTAGCCGAGTCGAATTTTAAAGCACTTGGAATAAACCAGTTGCAAGAGAACGAGGGATTTTTAGAGATAGATGAGCTCGATGTCACTACACCCACAATTGAGATTCAAGACAAGTTCTCTACTTCAGTCTCGTATCGTGATGTTTCTTACTTACTGACCCTTCAATTTCCCTGTGAACTAACCCTATCTAAAGCTAGGACACTGAAGTTACATGCTGTAAAATATTGTATCATAGATGGTAAATTGTATTGGAAATACCCCCTATGTTTCTTGTTGAGGTGCTTTGTTGAGACCGAAACAGAAAGGGTCATGGATGAATTCCAAATCGGAGTATGCAGAGGACACCATTCCTGGCGAGATATAGCTTATAAAATCTTAAGAGCCAGGTATTACTGGCCCAAATTGTTCGCAGTGGTAAAAACTAAAGTTTGAAATTGTGTCCCTTGTCACTTGTTTACATGCAAACAGAAAGTCCCAGCTTTACCTTTAGTTCTGGTTAAAGATGAAGCTCCATTTCAGCAATGGGGTCTTGATTTCATTAGAGAAATTCATCCACACTACAGCACACAACACAGATGGATTCTAACGGCCACAGACTATTTCACTAAATGGGTGGAAGCTATTCCCATGAGAAATGCAACTGACTCAGTAGTAATCAGTTTCATAGAAGAAAATATTCTATCCAGGTTCAGCTGCCCCCGAAAGATAGTCATTGATAATTCCCAAGCATTTAAGTCAATGGTCAAGGTAAGCTTCTACCAAAAATTCAACATCATATTAGGACACTCCACAACTTACTATCCACGGGGTAATGGCCTAGCCAAATCATCTAATAAAAGTCTGATTACCGTGATAAAAAAGGTTTTGACTGAAAACAAGAAAACATGGCATATCCATTTAATATATTCTCTATGGGCTAACAGGATAGTACCAAAAGATCAATCAGGATTTCCCCTTTTCAGATGGTATATGGCACCGACATCGTTTTACTAATAAATCTTGCTCTACCCGTAATGAAACTTTGGCAAGATTCAAATGAAGAACCCAATGACGTTACCAGGAGGATAAACCAGTTGGTTGAAGTTCAGCAAAAGTGGGCCGAAGTAAATGAAAGGTTACAAAGATATCAGGATAACATGAAGGCCTTATTCGATCAGAAAGCTAAAGATAGAGATTTCCTCCCTGGCGATTTAGTCCTGAAATGGGAAGCTAGGAAAGAAGACACTAGTAAACATGGCAAGTTTGATCCAATCTGGTCCGGCCCATATACGATTTCGGCTTCTGAGGGAAAAAATGTTTTTTTATTAGAAAATCTTGATGGAGACATTCTCAACGCCCCGTTAAATGGGAGGCACCTTAAGCACTTCATGCAGTAATGTGTTTCTGAACTCTCATTGTACATACCGGTTCGTTTTCATGCTTACTATATAGTTTCATTTCCTTCGGTAAGTCTTTCCTTTCAACCTAATATATATATATAATAATAATAATAATAATAATAATAATAATAATTTTTATTCTGATTCATGAGATTTCCTGACAATTAGTATGCTAATTTATTACGCGGGAAAGTTACTGACCAACAAAGAGACTAGAGATGCTAAAAAGGTGACAGGCACAGATAAGTGTATTAAATGTCTTTCGATGAAAAAGGTAATAAATTAATAGCCTTTTGACCGGCAATCTAGGAGTTACCAAGGTATGAGATTATGCTCTAAAAATTCAAGCTAAATTACCCCAAGAGATGCAACTGAATAAATCATTAGTTCAATTGATGTTAACGTTATCACTGAAAATTTTCAAAATAAGGAAGTAAAAAGAAAGGGGGACTTAAGGAAAAGTTATAAAAACTAATGAAGAAAGTCTTTAATAGTGGTCATGTACGCAGTAGTTTTTCTGAAGACCTTTACTTTCCCCTTAATCACGGTAAAGCCCGATTCTCACTTGACCCTGAATGTTTATCATAAGTTCTGTGAGAAAAGAAAGGTCTCACTTTGGTTCTGAAAATTCTCAAACAAACCTTCAAAAACGAGAATAGGTTGAGTTTATAGTTCTTTAACTTTAGCTAAACCAGAAGTATGTCTAGGTTAATCCTAACCTTATTAGCCTTCCTAACAGGAATAAAATGTTTGGTTTTGCTCAAGGAAATTCCTTAAAAAAAGATGTCAAGAAGTTTCCTTCAAGAATTTCCCTGAAGCCAATGATGTTTGAAGGCAAGAGAGAAGATTGGTCCAGAGCTATTTAAGTGAGTTGACAGGCCTCTATTTCTTAAAAAATTCAAGCAGATATCTTCCCGAGTATATTACATACTAATTGATTTCCCCCACTTCATATTAAAAGAAAATATATACAGACAGATGGTGAAAGGAAATTCATTATATTGATTTCCCCCATCTAGTCCAAAGAGATGAATAAAGGAAATTCATTATATTGATTGCCCTCATCTCAGCATTTAAATGCTAGAAAACAATGAAGTGGTGAAAGGAAATTCAATATGGGAAGTCTGATAAATTCATCGGGGTACTGAACAGGCTCATTGGAAGTGAAGCAATATCTTTATATCTAATAAGGTTGTTATACATGAATTGCAAGACGCTCTGGTAACTTTTCTTCTTTCAGATGGATTCACATTATAGATTTTTGGGATCCCCTAATTTGACACTTTTTAATTTTACTTTATCATTGATGCAAACGCAATCAGATGAAACCTGGTAGAATGGTTAATTTGGTTTTGATTATCTTACACAAATCTGAGGTCAGTTTCAGAAAAAGGAAATCTATTGAGAACCTAACTCGAGAAAATTAGATGTTTTATTTTTGAAGTATTTTCAAAATCAAATGTAGAGACCCTAAAATCCTATTTTGATTTTTCCCTTGGTCGGTCTCACAAAGTTGAATTATTGACCCCATTTACCCAATGAAGTCACTTGGTCTACATGATCTTCTCATCCCACAAGGAAACAAGATTCCTAGATGGAGCCTAATGTTGACACGAAGTTTAATTTTTTACCTTTTAAACCTGAAGCTTCGCTTTTTCCTAGTCATGGAGACACCCTTAATCCTAAAAAAGAGTCAAAAGTCTTTCGATTTTTCGCATTTCGGGATTCGGCATTTCACAAAGCATGTTTTCCTAATTAACAACTCCAGATTTCCCAGTGCCGAAATCCCAAAAAGGCTTTATATTAAAGTAATAATAAAAAAGGAAAAAGTAGGTGCTATAAACCCCAACGCGGGTTTCAAAAAGTATCCTCTAATTGTGATTAATTAAACTCTTAAAAACGATCAACAACTTAATCTTTCGTGATTCGAGTTTCTTTGTATCAAAGTGTTGTCAAAGCGCTAGCCCTTGAACTCCCGGTCCCCGATTTTCTGAAAGGGAGAAGTTAATTACTAATCTTAATTGATTAAAGCGTTAATACAAGTAATCAGCATCTAAACTAATCCCATCGTGATTTCACAATTCAGGGTTTGCTTATAACATACCTCATGGGTACAGGATTCCCGAAATGCCAAAATGCGAAGTCGTGAATTTTTTTTTTAATAAAGTTTAAAACGAATTTAAGTTAGTTTAAAATGGGATTAATAAGGATTAAAACAACTTTTTGCATTTCTCATTTCGGGATTTACTGAAAGCAGTCCTTTTGAAGCTCCAGTTTGAAATCGCCAATATACGATAATATTTGCAACGGACGAATAGAGATATTTTTTACTTAACTGTGTATCTCTGGGGATATCTTCCCATTAAGACAATAAATTTTTACCACCTGTCTCTGTTGAAATTATTAATACAACTGAGAGGGCGGGGTGAATCAGTTGTATGTGAGCTTAAACAATTTTAAGTCTGTTAAAACATTATTAAAATTTCCTCATGTGGTCATCAAAAATATACAACATATGGACAGTAAAGGTAAAGAACAACAACCACACATAAAGTATACACAGAGACAGATTTTTCACGAGGAAACCCATAAAGGGAGAAAACCTCTTCTTCTTCGAAATGATAGGCAGTCTTTTAAGTTCTGTACATCATCAATAATTGAGCACCAACTCAATGTGAGGCTGCAACCTCTGTTTTACAAGCTGCAACTTGTTTGAGAGCACCAACTCTCTGGTTTCTCTAGCACCCACTAGAAGGAAGCACCAACTCCCTGAATATTCCAGCACCAACTGGGTGGAAGCACCAACTTCCTGAATGTTCCAGCACCAACTGGATGGAAGCACCAACTTCCTGAATGTTCCAGCACCAACTAAATGGAAGCACCAACTTCCAGTTACATAGGATCCAACCTGCATAATAGAGAACACTTGTTCTCCCTAGCACCACCCTGCCACCCTGGTTTCTCTGGCTACAACTAGATGGAAGCTACAACTTCCTGTGTTCAAGCTCCCACTTGAACCTCTGAGGAAAACAATCCTCCCGAGCACCTCCCAACCTCCCTAAAATATTTAAGAATGAATACATCGACAACTACACAGATAAATCAGTTCTTACTAGTCTTTTTCTGTTCTATAAGTCTGATCTTCTTCAAACTATTCTGCAATTCTTCTCTTCCTCTTTCTGTTCAGCAGGTCTGCTCTGCATCAACTTTTTCTATCATTCTGCTCTACTTCAACTTGCTCTGTTATTCTTTTCTGCATTTAATCTCACTCTGCACATATGTTCAATTTCATTCTCCGCATCCTCTCCTTTTTCTTTTCTTACAGTTTCATTCTTTTTCCTCCAGAACAGCCACACGGACACAGTCTGTTTCATCTTCTTTTATATACAGGAGCACAACGTTTCAACTTCCCAACTCCTTAGGCAAAATGACGACAACTGTCCAGGCAACCGACACGCCAACTGATCGACAACTAATTTGCAATCATGAGTCTGTTTTGCTAACAGATTCCAAACTAAGGAGTTAACTGTGAGAGAGAACAGTAACCCTCCGATCAATACTTGATCCGACGGTTCAGATCCAATCGATATTTTACACATCACGATTTCAACACTCTTGGCGTTCATAGTTTTTGTCACTTACAAATCCCGATCCCCGAAACTCCATCAAGAAGTCAGATCAACGGTCCAGATCATTTCTTGATCTGACGGCTACAAATACATCGTGACTTCGCATATCGCGATTTCGCAATTCATGTTGCAATCCTTACCATATCCCGATTCGCGAGACTCTGATATGGTATAAGATCAACGGTCCAGATCTGAGCTTGACTTGACGGCTACGATTGAAGCGCGATATCGCATATCGTGATTTCGGAATTTATGTTGCATTGTGTTCTTGTCTCCTTGATATCGCGATTCGTGAAACTCCGACACGAGCTATGATCAACGGTCCAGGTTATTTCTTGATTTGACGGTCCAGATTCAATCGCGATTTCGCATATCGCGAAATCGGCATTCTTGATGCATTGATTTCTTTGCCTCTTGAGTTCGCGATCCCCGAAACTCCGATAAGAAGTTTAAATCAATGGTCCAGATCTGATCTCTATTCAGCGACTGCAATTAAATCGCGAAATCGCATATCGCGATTTCAGGGTTCTTGTTGTCAAATATTTTTGTCATTTGAAAGTTTTGATTCACGAAACTCTGATAAGGAGTTAAATCAATGGTCCAGATCACTTCTTATCTTAACGGCTGCGATTAAATCGCAAAGTCGCATATCGCGATTTCGGGGTTCTTGTTGTCAAATGATTTTGACATTTCAAAGTCCCGATCCCCAATACTTCGACAGTGACTCGAATTAACGGTCCAGATCAAATTTTGATCTGACGGCTCAGATTTCATCGCGAATTTGCATATTGTGATTACACCCGCTTCTCCTTGCAGTTTAAAGACCGTGCAGGTTCTCTTCGATCCAACGGTGGTCGGACCCTGCTCTCGGATCTGACGCCTGTGATCTATCCTCCTCTTCAGTGCGCTCTTCTTGTCTTTATTCAGATCTGACGGCCCTCATGCTGTCGGGAGTTTTGGATGTGATCCAATGATCAGAAATGCTTCTCGAGCCTTCAATCACTCGATCTTCCTGAACTTATCTTTTGTTTTCCTGTCGATCACAAACTTCCTGTACTCATGCCGTCTTCACCATTGTACTTGCCATCAATGACAAGCATTCGTTGTTTGTTAAATAATTGCCAAAAATCTCCCCCTTTGGCATTGATGGCAATACAAGCACCCACATGCATTCGGATCGCATTCGGATCTCTTCTCCCTAACTCTTTTCTCCCCCTTTGACATCAATGTCAAAGAAGAAACATTCTTCCCCTGATCTGTTGCAAAAACATACTCCCCCTATCGACTATAAGCATCTTGGGAATACACCAGATATTCAATAAGTACTCCCCCTGACCAGGTGAAAAGATTAAACACCAGAGATTATAACCCCCAACTTTTGACGAAGCTATCCAAAAGGGGTCGCTGCTAAGGGTTTAGTAAAGATATCAGCAATCTGTTATGTAGAAGATATATAATTCAATTGAACAATTTTGTTTGTAACTTGTTCTCTGAGAAAATGGTACTTGATTGGAATATGCTTAGTCTTGGAATGTAGAACAGGATTCTTGGAGACACTAATGGCACTTGTGTTATCACAATGAATTGGAATAGGATCAGTGTAAGTTACCTTCAGA
>ML779329.1:632170-673718 GCA_009831015.1 Picea engelmannii
ACGAGGAAACCCATAAAGGGAGAAAACCTCTTCTTCTTCGAAATGATAGGCAGTCTTTTAAGTTCTGTACATCATCAATAATTGAGAACCAACTCAATGTGAGGCTGCAACCTCTGTTTTACAAGCTGCAACTTGTTTGAGAGCACCAACTCTCTAGTTTCTCTAGCACCCACTAGAAGGAAGCACCAACTCCCTGAATATTCCAGCACCAACTGGGTGGAAGCACCAACTTCCTGAATGTTCCAGCACCAACTAGATGGAAGCACCAACTTCCTGAATGTTCCAACACCAACTGGATGGAAGCACCAACTTCCAGTTACATATGCTCCAACCTGCATAACAGAGAACACTTGTTCTCCCTAGCACCACCCTGCCACCCTGGTTTCTCTGGCTACAACCAGATGGAAGCTACAACTTCCTGTGTTCAAGCTCCCACTTGAACCTCTGAGGAAAACAGTCCTCCCGAGCACCTCCCAACCTCCCTAAAATATTTAAGAATGAATACATAGACAACTACACAGATAAATCAGTTCTTACCAGTCTTTTTTTGTTCTATAAGTCTGATCTTCTTCAAACTATTCTGCAATTCTTCTCTTCCTCTGTCTGTTCAGCAGGTTTGCTCTGCATCAACTTTTTCTGTCATTTTTCTCTGCTTCAACTTGCTCTGTTATTCTTTTTTGCATTTAATCTCACTCTGCACATATGTTCAATTTCATTCTCCGCATCCTCTCCTTTTTCTTTTCTTACAGTTTCATTCTTTTTCCTCCAGAACAGCCACACAGACACAGTCTGTTTCATCTTCTTTTATACACACGAGCACAACGTTTCAACTTCCCAACTCCTTAGGCAAAATGACGACAACTGTCCAGGCAACCGAAACACCAACTGATCGACAACTAATTTGCAATCATGAGTCTGTTTTGCTAACAGATTCCAAACTAGGGAGTTAACTGTGAGAGAGAACAGTAACCCTCCGATCAATACTTGATCCGACGGTTCAGATCCAATCGAGATTTTACACATCACGATTTAGGCACTCTTGGCGTTCATAGTTTTTTTCACTTACAAATCCCGATCCCCGAAACTCCGTCAAGAAGTCAGATCAACGGTCCATATCATTTCTTGATCTGACGGCTGCAAATACATCGTGACTTCGCATATCACGATTTCGCAATTCATGTTGCAATCCTTACCATATCTCGATTCGCGAGACTCCGATATGGTATAAGATCAACGGTCCAGATCTGAGCTTGACTTGATGGCTACGATTGAAGCGCGAAATCGCATATCGTGATTTCAGAATTTCTATTGCATTGTGTTCTTGTCTCCTTGATATCGCGATTCGCGAAACTCCGACACGAGCTATGATCAACGGTCCAGGTTATTTCTTGATTTGACGGTCCAGATTCAATCGCGATTTCGCATATCGCGAAATCGACATTCTTGATGCATTGAGTTCTTTGCCTCTTGAGTTTGTGATCCCCGAAACTCCGATAAGAAGTTTAAATCAACGGTCCATATCTGATCTCTATTCAGCGGCTGCGATTAAATCACCAAATCGCATATCGCGATTTCAGGGTTCTTGTTGTCAAATATTTTTGTCATTTGAAAGTTCTAATTCACGAAACTCCGATAAGGAGTTAAATCAACGGTCCATATCACTTCTTATCTTAACGACTGCGATTAAATCACGAAGTCGCATATCGCGATTTCGGGGTTCTTGTTGTCAAATGATTTTGACATTTCAAAGTCCCGATCCCCGATACTCCGACAATGACTGGAATTAACGGTCCAGATCAAAGTTTGATCTGACGGCTCAGATTTCATCGCGAATTTGCATATTGTGATTACACCCGCTTCTCCTTACAGTTTAAATACCATGCAGGTTCTCTTTGATCCAACGGTGGTCGGACCCTACTCTCGGATCTGACGCCTGTGATCTATCCTCCTCTTCAGTGTGTTCTTCTTGTCTTTATTCAGATCTGACGGCCCTCATACTATCGGTAGTTTTGGATGTGATCCAACGATCAGAAATGCTTCTCGGGCCTTCAATCACTCGATCTTCCTGAACTTATCTTTTGTTTGCCTATCGATCACAAACTGCCTGTACTCATGCCGTCTTCACCATTGTACTTGCCATCAATGACAAGCATTCGTTGTCTGTTAAATAATTTCCAACAGTCTCAATACGTCCGTCATAAGAAGATTTAAAGGTTAATAGAGGATTGGTTTATTTTTTTCGAATTCCATTTTTATCGTTTGAATTCAGAAGTGAATTACATTTAGCAAACTTATGCATTTTTGTCTGCGACAGGAATTCATTCTAAACATGGACATTATGGCACCTCGAAAGGCACATAAGAAAAGTGAATAAACAACTGAAAGCTCAAGCCTAGAAGGAGATGTCGTGTCTGATACTACACCGCATGGCATTGATTCCATCAAATCATGAAGGCAAATTTTTGAAACTTTGGACTACGAAATCAAGAATTTTCCCAATGATTCTGAAATAAAACTCCGGGACATAGCAGATTCCAAACTTCACAAAGTATCCACGTGCCCATGACTCATGACATACAACGATATGATCATTTGGGATTTAGAGAGGACAGACGTACAAACTAGAAGCATTTTGGACATCCAAGGGGTTGTCATCGGCTCTTTCAGACCGAAACATATACAAGTAATGTATAAATTGTCTCCCAATTCTATGTACATTTACAATAAATAATTTGTAAGTGAATTTCAAAGCAAAGAATGCACAGAGGCAGGCCAAACATACCCCGACATAATCAAAGACTAGTGGAGACACCCACCAAAATTCAGGGCTGATACCCATAACGTTTATGCCATAGCCTCTTTGAATGAGCACATGGTTTATGTGGCTATGATGTTATGTATAATTTTCGGAAAGAAAAGTCCTACCCATTTTCTTGCAGAATGGGTGCCCCTTTTACATGAAACAGTCGAAGGCTATAGCTTCAATTGGAACAAAATCCTATCAGACAACCTAGCTAAGGAGGTTATGGAGTATCAAACTGTGAGGTCTAGTGGTAGACCAGTAGCTTTTTACATGTCAGCATACATCATGGACATTATATGTTTCACAACTCCTTTCCCTTTGATGAATTGGAGTTGGAACCCAGCTTGCCCTGAACCTATTCATGAATGTCATTCTAAGCTGTGGGAAGAAAATGCTAAAGATTCTTTTTACAAAATTTGAAATTTTGTGGTGATATCGGTGCATCAGATGATGTATGGTTGTGCACCCCCCCATATATCAGAGTCGGTCATAGAAAACCTCAAGGACGTTGCCGATTGGTTTATTGAGGAGAAATTCTCCTATATCAGGGTTTTTGGATGTTCTATCCCTCCTCATGCACTTCCGAAATTCCTCCCTGACAGATTCGTATGCAGGGAGGTAGCTTATTAGATAATAACAGGCGGTATTGGGATAGAGCTAAAGACAGCTCAAAAGAAATTTTGGCCAGTCTTTCCCGTACAGATTGGAAGGTTTTCGCTGCTAAATCTAGGTCATACCAAAGTTGAAGCTATGGCTCTAGAGGAGGTCAAGTTGGTGAATCTTGAACATAGGAAACACGACCCTTACCAAACAGTGGGAAGCCACATGGCTCACTGTGGCATGAAATCATTTGAACATGAGGAATCCCCTCGCGATGACATTTTCAAAGGGGTCAAAACCTACGAAGAGGTGTTAGACAGGGTACAGACGTTATCATCCAACTTGAAAACTAGTCTTCTAACCTTCCAGAGACACAGACAAAGTGGTTTTGCCAAGGTATTGCAGGGTGAAGCAACAACATCTCCTCCAGAACAAGAAAACATTCCCGCAGGATTTAGACAGAAAGAGTAGGATAAAGAAAACACCGAGGAAAATCCACATGGGGTAGAAGGATCTTCACAAAACAAAGAAATCCCACAGACAGGGAATCTAGGAGAAGAAACAGAAAGAAGGTCTAGGACACCTCCTGAATCCAGTCAATCTACCCCCCCTTCATCATCTACTATTCATGTTGATACTCCCAAGACAACAGGGGAAATAAAATTCACAGAGTTGGGTAATCCCATCACTTCCTTGACCCCTTTACAGTCTACTTTTGGGCTCCCTCGGATAGGAGTCATATATGCTAGTGACCTCGACCCTATCTCCAAAGAAGAAATACCTCCCTCTGATTACTTCTTCAGTAAAAAGAGGAAGGATGTATTAAAGAAGGATATGTCTATGAGAGAAGGTGGTATGGAAAAGAAACACAGAGTGTTGGTGGATGGGCAAAACATGGAAGAAGGAGATTTCACCACAGAGGTGGCGGGCTCCATGGGAGCGCTGGCAACAACAAATCTATTCACCATTGACAATATGAGAACAAAGTTGAAACAAAGTAACCAGAGGATAGTCCAGTTGCAAAACCAACTAAAAGATACCAAGAAAAATATCAAAGAAGAAATAAATAAAGGTCTAGAGCAGGCCAGAGATGCTGACAAGCAAGAAATTCAATCACTTAAGTCAAGTCTAGACGAATAAGAAGATGCAGACTAGCCAAATACAGGTTATTCGACAAGAAGAATTGGTAAGACAACTATAGGCTAAATTGAATGCAATAAAAGGCCAAGTTATAGACCTGAAATTTTTTCAAGACCAATCGTTGGAAATACATGCGAAGATAGAAGCTGAGCAGCAGAAAGTAATCTCCCAAGTAGAGATTATTCAGAATTATTTTTAGGAAACAAGCAATGCTTTTGATAATATTATTTTTAAAGAAAAAGAAGCTAAAGCAGCAAGGGCCACTTTCCAAAAGGCAATTGTATGTTCTGAAAATGAAGAAGTATTGAAAATTTTAAAGCTTTCTGTCACAGAGAAAATTAGAGGCGATATCATGCTCAAGGTATGGGAAAACAACATAGCAGAATATAAGAAAATAGTCAAAGAAATCAAAGATGATTGTGAAAGAATCTTTGATTTATTGGACAAGGAATCATTAGGTATTGGAAGAGACAATTTCACTGGGCAATTAGGATGGATAAACATTGTAAGTCACCAGTTGAATGTCAAAGAGGGTTTGAACGAAATTCAGTTGGAAATTTCACAATTAGAGGAAATGGATGTTACCCTAATAAACAAGTGGCTAGTGAAACCAAACTTGAAATTTCAATCAATCATGTTTGTTGGTAAGGAAATTGAAGATCGGATTCCAGAAACTCAGAGAAAATTCTATTTATTTGAAGCAAAGGATCTCCCAGAGTCTCCCATAAATTTTGTACATCTTCTTGAAAAATGTATTCAATGTATCAAGTCAAAAGAAGGAGATACTTCAGTAAAACAATGAAGTATCATTTTGAAAAACTTATATTATCGAGATGATAGGAAAATAAATGATAATCATGCAAATGGTTGAGGTTTGAAATTCTTGTAATTGTTTGCCCCTAGGATTTAGGAGATCACCAACCAACAATCATGAGTGATCTGGTATAAGTATAATTTTAGGATATTGATCAAGGGATTTTTTATGGACGCATTGTAACGAACTAATCATTAAGATTTTCTGAATGAATGCAAATGTAGATTGAAGATTCCAGATCTTGTCAAGCCTGAGTTATGTGCTTCTCTGTTATTTCATATTTTCATATATCTTTTTGGTGAATTCTTAACTACAATTTAGTACAACCTCTACTGTAGTGATTAAATATTCTTGCAATTTAATCATTTACAGTTTTTCCTCTGTATCGGCTATTAGCAGGTACAAGACCTGTAAGTGTTTTAAATTTCAATATCATATACTTCATTAAAAGTTTTATTACCTCTTTTCTTCTTCTGTCATAAAGTGAGATTCTTCTTTAATTGATGCCTCACCTTAGCAATGGCTTTATGTTTTCTTCTCACTCCATGCATAACCCCCTTTTTCGAATTTAACTCAGTTACATGAAACGACCTTTAATTCCTTCATGCTATTTATTCATATTTGGATGTTATCCTTACATATTTCGAACCAGAAATAGAAAACCCTAAAAGAAACACAGAACTTTATCTCTCAAGTCTTTATCCCTCATGATTGTACCAGTTACAAGACAACCCAATATCGAACCTAGCTTATCAGACCAAACAAGTATTGCTTTAAATTTATTTAATACCATCCTACAGACAACAAATAACCGGGTTGAGTTAGAACATTCATGGGCAGTAATTGAAAGAGACATTAGCATCCAGGAAAACTGGGATGCTAGACAGAGACAGTTAAGGAAACAACCATAGCCCTTTCATGTAACCTACCTTTTATCCTTAACCCTCTCTTTCTTTTCGAATGCCTTGACGGTGTACTTTAGAGCCTTAAAGTACAAACTCAGGAACCGCAAGGCGCATGGGGGCCATGTGGCCACGTCCCAACGCTAAAATAGGGCTCCGTTAGAAAAGTGGCACGAGAGCTTGACAAGAGGCAGGTGCGCCAAGTGTCGCTCTCAACACTAACGGTTTGAAAACAAAATCCATGAGCCAAAACTCTGTGTGTGTCCGGGTCATATGGGCAAGTGTGTTAAAATCAGGGGTTGGCGCTAAGCCCCATCCCGGACCCGCGCCCAAATGAAACAAAGGTGCATTTAAATAAAATTTCAACCGTATAGTGGTTAAGTACCAACACTTGGCGCGCCGGTTGGGAGGCCTTTTCCAAGACTTTGCATTCGGTGGGGGAGGTTCGGGGTTCAAACCCCACGGACTCCATAAACATTTTAAACACCATAACCTATAACAGGGTGCCATGTGGCAGCCCATGCCTGGGCCATGTGGCACCAAACAATTTGCCAAAAATGTTGCCACGTGTCAAACCATAATTCGCCCACATGTCCTGTCAGTCGACTGTCAATTCAGCATCTTGCCATGTTAGCATCATGCCACATCACCTGCCACGTGTGAGTTGTACCCTGCCACGCTAGCATGTATGGACTGTACAGTCAGCAATTTGTTTTTTGCCTGTTTGGAAAATCGAACAGAACGTGATATCTCACTCATTCGATGTCCATTTGAACCCGTTCGAAGTGCATTGGGTTCGTGACGATGACGCCTACGTCCCTGTTTGTTTTGAAGCAATGTTGAGCACTTTGAATTTTGAGCAAAATTTGATCCCCCAGATCACTCAATGAGTTGGGCCCTGTACCTACTCAACAAATTCCTAGAAGACTGTAAATATGTGTAATGTTGGGGCTCTGAGTTCCACTATTTGTATTTACTCATCCTCATTTCACTTATGGGGGTGGCACGAACCGACATATACGATGTTCCTGACAAGGACAGGCAAATGTGTCGCAACGCGCTACACATCGCTGCAAAGCACCGCAGATCCCAAGGTAAAGAAAGTCAACAATGGCATGTTCACGCAGTACTTAACACAAATTCAGAACAGCGTGGCAGCTACATGGAGGATCTCACCAGAAACTACCAGGAGTATGGATAGATAGCGAATTTCCGCGCATCACGTCACAACATGTGGCTACATGCAAAGAAGGACCCAACCAAGGAGTGGTTGCAACTAAAGTACTGTGTGACGACATAGGACATCCACATGGAGGTCCATGAGTGGCATGAGGAGTGGAAATTACCAGAGATACCAAGCACAACAATACCATTACAAGTCAAGACACAGGGTAGCACAGTCCCCACGTAGCAGATAGGTAGGAATGGTTCTAGCTAGCAAAAGAAAACAACAATAGGCATAGGGGGCAAGAAGCTCCATTCGAAAGAATACTAGGACACAAAATAAGTCACAGCATGGTACTACACAGGGTCCACAGGCTACAGAGTAGGCACCGAGAGGACCGACAGGACAAGTGAGTGCAGAGGAAGTGCAGACAGAGGCACAAGAGGTAACCATTGACAAAGAAGTTGAGCAGGACATCGGCATGGATACACAGATGCCCAAAGCATATGAACAACCAGACACCCAAATAAAGAGAACAACAGACCAAGTAAGTGGCGCCATGAAGAAAGCAAAGGCCCATAGGAAACAAATGGAAACGTCACTGACAACAGATGACGTAGAACTGATAGCCAAGACAGTAGAAGATCAACTATCAGAATTATGGGAAAATGTGGAAAACCATCGAGATTCAATTTTGAAACATGTACAGGAGGTAAAAACTGCACTAGAAAAGTTGAGGATCAAGGAAAAATAGCAACAAAAGGACAAACTGGCACCAGTAAGAGAAGGAGAACCTGTCGGAGAAATAATACAAATCATAGTACAGGTAAGTGCTAACTTTACCATAACACCAGATATGTTGTTCATCGATGAGGAAACGACACAGAAGCCCATGAAGGATATCAAAATGTTAGACTTGGTGATTCACAAGATACCAACAAAAGCGCTATATAAGTTACACGTTAGTGTCGCGCAGGAGATTCAGTCCAGAGAAAGGTATGACGCGATGAATCTACAAATAGCGCAGGAAGAAAATATGGCACTGAAGGAAGCCATCGGCTAGGAAGGGTAGAGGAAAGAGATAGCACAACAAAAAGTGGACTAGATGGAGACCCAGATAGATGTAGTATTTCAAGCTATCTTAGATGACACAGTATCTGAGGAAACATCTTCGAAGGAGAAGATAACAAAGATAACGCAGAGTCTACAACAATATAAAGAGCAGATCAAGGAACTAGAGGAGCGTGCAATACCTACGACTCCCCCAGCAGTCCGAGCATAAAGAGAGAAAGACGTGACAACCGCTACAGAAAAAATCACTCAAAATATACAAAGGGTGGCAGAAATGATGGAGAAGAGCGGCCAGCTATGGACCCGACTATTAGAATATGGGAGCCTACAAGAACTGCAAGGAAAATAAGATAAATTGCACGAAGCAATGGTAGATGTCAAGCAGCGTAGAGGACAATGTCCCTTCCAGAGAAGATTAAGACAACTGCAGAAATGAAGAACCTTCAGGTAGAAGAAAAAGAGGTTCAAGCACAGAAAATCGCACGACAGGCTCAGCTGGAGGCCCTATAGGAAAAGGAAAAATAGTTGGTCGTGGAAATCGACACAACAAAAGCATACCTTGAACATATAGGATTGGTGGGGGGTGTGATATTAAGACCTCCAGTCACTGTGCAGGTGGTCGAAGTCATGACAACAAAGAGCATCCAGGCTCATGAGCAGTGCCAACGGATAGTAGACATGTACGAAGCACTGGCACAATCAGTGGTAGACACGAGAGTTAGACAGTGACTCAGGATGAGTCACGATGTCAGTGTATGCCATATTGGAGGGAAAGGCACGATGTGGCAAGTGAATGCACATGCAGAAGGATCAACACGTGTAAAACAAACGTGCATGCAAAAGAGGAAGGCATGTGAGGCACACATGTAAGAAGACCTAGCCAGGATAGGGTTAGGGTTTTGGTAAGAGAACGTAATGGTTGGTAAGCCAGAGATATGTATAAATAGGTACCTAGGAGGTCTAGGTAAGGGGTTTTTTTTGGTTAGGTTGGTTCGGAGTTGGTTGAAGACTAGCGTGTTCAACCATTGGTAGTAGTTGATTGTTGTAAGTTTGATCTAATTTTGTAAGTTTTTGAGCTGGGGAGAGGGATGAAGGTAGATCTTGAGGGTTATATCATAGGATGAGAATCCTGGTGCGATCTAGTCCACCTCATTGTAAGATATTGACCTATTTTGAGGAAGATTTGTAATGCGCGTGGTGATATAGGTTGAATCAAAGATAATAAAAGAGAAGAATATCCAAATCTTTGTGTACGTAGCCTATGAGGGGTGAAACACGATATACCTACGTTGTGTGACTGAATGTTATGTATATTCTTTGATGTTGATGATTATATGTTAGATAAATGAATGAAGGAATTAGTTAGCTATGATATTTTACATGCATGAGTAAGAATGACAGTGTAATGAATCTAGATGTATGAACTAGTGAATTATCAAAGGTCATCGAGTTAAATCGCATATCTCCATTCATTCCCAGGCTGCAATCATCTGAGTATTGCAACCACCCATATAACTATCTCAAGTGAGACGGTGCAGTGCACCCTGTGTACTGTGTTTCCTTCTGGTTTACCAGGGGGGTGGTAGTTTTAGAGGGCTTTTGTTGGAATCTTATTTAAATTTGAACCTGGGTCAACTTATGATATTAAAGTAAGATCGAAGTAGATAAAGTAGAAACCAACAATGTGTACTTGGATTCTTCAAGAATACATTCAAATCATGATGCATGGTTGGTTGACTCATTTCCATGCTTTCATGTGACTCCCCACAGGGAGTGGTTCTGTAAATATGAAAGGTATAATGGAGGTAAGGTTTTCCTAGGTGATGAATTGACAACCAAAATCATAGGACGGGGAAGATTCAATTTGAGGCTCATAGATGGAAGGATTATAACACTTCCTGGTGTTCTGCACATCCCAGAATTGGCCAAAATTTTGATTTCTATAAGAAAAATGGACGATGTAGGGGTAAAAAAAATATTTGAAAAAGAAACCTACAAGATGGTTCGAGGAGCAATGGTGTTGATAAAGGGAGTTCGGATTGGAACTTTGTATAAGCTGCAAGGAAGCACTATTAGTGATGGGTGTAATAGTTCCATTGTTCCTGATATTGGAGTTGAAGAATAAAAAACTCCTACAGTCTCTAGAGAAATGGTTATGTTGTCACATCAAAGACTGGGGCATATCAAAGGGAAAGGTCTTCGACTACTACATGGTAAAGGTATGGTTGAAGGTATGTCTAACTGCTCTCTGGACTTTGATTTATGTGAACATTGTGTATATGGGAAGCATAATCGGGTAAGATTCCCATCTGGTGCAACGATGGCAGAAGGACTTTTACAGTTAGTGAACAATGATGTGTTTGGACCTATGTCAGCTCTATCATTGGGAAAATATGTGTACTATGTCTCATTTATAGATGTGTGCTATGTATAATATGTGTACTATGTCTCTTTGATAGGTATAAATAGTTTAAGGCTCTTGTTGAGAATCAAACAAAGAAAATAATTAAGGTGTTGAAGACGGATAATGGTGGAGAGTTTTGCAGGAATGAATTTGAATAATTTTGTAAGAAATGTGGTATAGAAAGATGGAAGAGTACTCCTTATACACCTTTGCATAATGGAGTTGCAGAGAGGATGAACATGACGTTGATGGAAAAACAAAGGTGCATGCTCAGTGGTGTCAGTTTAGGGAAATAATTCTGGGCAAAGGTAGTGGGTATTGCATGTTACCTGGTCAATCAATCACCCTCATCAGCACTAGATGACAAGACTCCACACGAGGTATGGACTGGTAAGAAACCCTCTCTCACACATCTCAAGGTATTTTGATGTGAAGCATGTGTTCATGTTCCAAAGGAAAACATGAGTAATATAGATAAGAAGGACAAAAATTGTATCTTTATTGGGTATAAATATGGTCTCAAAGGTTATAATCTTTGGAACCCATAAACTAAGAAGGTTGTGTATAGATGAGATGTGGTATTTAGAGAAATGAAAGATGTTTCCAAACAGGAAGTCCTACCAAGTAAGGAAGAACTAGAGAAAATATAGTTTGAGTCAAAGGATGATGAATCAAACTCTACAGAAGAATATGAATTAGAAGAAGAATATCCTCATACTCCAGTATTGAGGAGATCAGTTCGACAAAAAAGGCTACCAGAAAAGTATACTCCACCTGATTTTCATTCAAATTTTGCTTTGTCTATTATTGATGATGATCCTAGAACTGTTGGGGAGGCAGTGTATTCAGAGGATGGAAAACTCTGGAAAAAGGCCATGGTTGAAGAAATGGTAGCCTTGGATAAGAATGAGGCTTGGGATCTAGTGGAGTTGTCGACTGGAATAAATCCCATTGGAGAAAAATGGGTATTTAAAAAGAAACTAAATGCATAAGGAAAAGTGGAGAAATATAAAGCTCGGTTAGTAGCAAAGGGTTATTCCCAGGTTGAGAGAATTGATTTTGGTAAGATTTTTTCTCTTGTTTCCAAGTTAACCTCTATTAGATTTATGTTATCTAGTGTTGTTGCGTTTGATTTTGAAGTAGAATAGATAGATGTGAAGACAACATTCCTACATGGGGATCTGGAATAAGAAATCTACATGAAGCAGCCAAAAGGATTTGTTGTGAAGGGAAAGAAGGAGTTGGTATGCAAGCTAAAAGAGTCCTTGTATGGTTTTAAAAAATCACCAAGAATGTGGTATCAAAAGTTTGATACTTATATGTTGGGACTTGGCTTCACAAGAAGCAAAGAGGATCACTATGTGTATTTCAAATTAATTGGTGATAATTTGATTTATTTGGTCTTATATGTGGATGACATGTTGTTGATAGAAAAAAACAAGGAGATTATCCATGATGTGAAAACTCAGTTGTCCTCTAAATTTGACATGAAGGATCTTGGTGCTACAAATTTCATTTTGGGCATGGAAATTAAAAGAGATCGGGAAAATAGGAAACTCTGGTTAAATCAAAGAAAATATGTTGAGACAATATTGTAGAGGTTTAATATACAGGAATGTAAACCGATCAAGGTCCCTATTCCTGTAGGTGTAAAGTTATATGTGGATCAATGTATCAAGACACATGAAGAGGAGGAGGACATGTCTCATGTTCCATATGTGAGAGTGATTGGAAGTTTGATGTATGCAATGATCTGTACTAGACTGGACATTGCACATGCAGTGGGATTTTTGAGCAGGTATATGTCAAAACCAGGGAAGGAGAATTAGACAACAATAAATATAGTTTTCAGGTATTTGTGTGGCACTACTATTTATGGATTGTGCTACCAAGGAAGACCAGGGTTGGACAGAGTGTTGGACATACATGGCTTTGTGGATGCAGACTGGGTTGGATATCTGGATCGTAGAAGATTTAAAATCGGGTATGTGTTTAACCTATTTGGAGGAGAAATCAGTTGGATGAGCAAAAGACAGTATGTAGTGGCACTTTCAACTACATAATCTAAATACATGGTATCCACTCATGCAATAAAGGAATCATTATGGTTACAAATATTGTCTTCAGGTATTCAGTTGGTACAACAAGCTGTAAGAATATATTGTGACAATCAGAGTGCAATTTTTCTAGCAAAGAACCCAGCTTATCATTCAAATACAAAGCATATTGATGTTCAATATCACTTTATGAGAGACATGGTTGAAGAAAATAAGGTGTTGTTGATGAAGGTGGACACTTTGAAGAATGTTGCAAATTCATTAACAAAATCTGTGAGCACTGAGAAGTTCTCTTGGTGTAGAGGATCTATGGGCATTATTGCCCTAGATTGTTGACTATGTAACCTTGTAACCCCCTTTATTATATGGGTATGTGTTATATTCTTTGCATGGTTAGAATTAGTTTCATATTCTTTGCGTCCATTTTTGGGAAGTTTTTCGACACATGGTTTTCGTCGATGGTTTTCTATTTTCAGTTAAGGAATTAAGGTTGTTGACTAATATGGGTTATTGGATTAGGGTTTTGGATGCTACGGGATCCTATATGCAAATTGTATTGTAAACAATGTATGATGTGAATGAATATAGAATATGTTGGTTTTCCCAGTTTGGGTTTCCAAGGGAAAAATCTATGTGTAATGTGTGTATTTTCCATTGTATATTTTTTGTTCTTTTATTGAAAATCTATTTGCAGTAAATAATTGTACAAGGTTAAAATCTAGAAAAAGGAGAGGGAACACAATAAGGAGAAAATACCAGAAAGGAGGAACAATGAAAGAAGGAGCAAAGATGATGCAATAGCATCTTGATCATCTTGGGGATGACACGACGAAGGTAGTTATGAGGACGTGAAAGAGTTGTTACAACAGTGATTAGTTGTTGTAGGATGCGAATGAGACAGGTTGTTGGGAGTAACAACATGGGTGAAGATTGATTGAATGCTACAAAGTTGAAGCATTAGGGTAGCTGGGAGCACTTCTATAGAATGGGGGAGTGTGTGGATGGTTATGCTGCAAAAGGAAAGTTATTACCATAGTGATTGGTTGCAACAAGTTGTGAATGAATGCACTGCAGGGAGTAACAACATTACTACAAATTGGAATAATGTTGCAGAGTTGCAACAATGGGGCGGTTGGTAACATTGCTATAGAATGGAAAAGTGTGTGGATGGTTATGTTGTAGAGGAAAATTGTTACATAAGCAATTACGGACATTATGGCTCAGGAGGAGTGCATTGTTGGACTGAAGATGGAAGGATGTGCATCAATATAAAGAGTCATTGCGGAAAGGACAAGCTAGAATATGGAAGGTGAAAGGGTTGAAGAGTGTTGGAGAAACTGAAGTGAACAATTTCTGGAAGAATAAAACATAGCATCAAGAATAAGAAAAGAGATATTGCATAACCAAGAGGAGGAGAAATCGCACAATAGGAGAGAGAAGTGGTTGAGGTTTCCATGGCCTTTGGCCTGGAAATCCAATGAATATTGAAAGCTATGATCTGACCATTGAGTCGTTGTATTGTATTATGTACGAATGAATAAAAGAGTTGGGTTTTATAGATTTACCCTTTCTGTGTGTGTATGAATGAATTCATGTAGGATGTTATGTGTTGTGTTCTTGACATAATTATGTGTGAGTTAATGTATTTCTTGGATGAGTAAATCCTGTAGAAAATAACTCTCTATGATATGGCTATGCAGGTGGCATGAGTCATGGAAGACCATGTTGGAAATTGTGGTCTTCTGTGGGAGGATGAGCGTTTTGGTTCTACGAGCATTGAGGGTTTTGTCCAAGGAAAAAAGACGTGAACAAAAGATATTGTATTGACTGTGGGTTACGTGTTACAACATGGTGCATTGCAGCATAAGCATGTTGCAGCAGGAGGCTGCAACAAGAAGCGGTTTGTAGCAAGAGGGTATTGCAGCAAGAGGTTGTAACAGGAGATGTATTGTAGTAGGAGGTGCAACAGGATGTGCGTTGCAGCAAAATGTAAGTGCAACATGAGGATGATTGAGTTGCAACAAAAGGATTTTTAATAACAAAGATATGTTTTGAGAGATGTGTTGTAGCAGAAGGATATGTATTGCAGCCATAGGTGTAGATGAGTTGCAACAACATATGTGTTGAAGAAAAGGCATGTTGTAAGGGACATGTTTCAGTAGGAGGTTGTAGCAAGTGAACATGCAACATACTGGTTAATATATACTGATGTTTTGTAGCATATGTTTGTGGTGCTACAGGGAAGCAAACATGGGTATGATATAGTTGAGGTACAACCCAAGGAGTGGCAGAACGATCAAATTGAAAGGAAGGAAAATGTAGCAATGAGGAAAAAGCATTCAGGTAGTTGTGATTCCTATTACGCAAAAATGAAGAAATGTTTTGTTGCAAACGTACTTTGATGGTAGAGGGTATTCCCTCTACATCAATTGATATCAGAGTTTGGTTCAACTCTGGGATTAAAGAATGTGAAAAGATATCAGATCCTGGTTCAACTCTGGGATTAAAGAATGTGAGAAGGTATTAGATCCTAGTTCATCTTTGGGGTGAAAGAATGTGAAAGATACCAGAGCACGATTCAACTTTGGGATGGAAGAAAGTTCAAAGAAGAAGACCAAGAGAATGATGGTTCATCTTGTGGAATGAAGGCATGGTCATTAGAAATGAGTGAGTGTGGTTGGGAGAGGAACGCAGTCAAAAGGTTTCTTGGATTGGAGACTGGGCTCATATGTTCTGAGGATCATGTTGGTAGCAGTGAGCATATTGATGCCATATGGTGACTACAAGTTTTGTGTGGACCTGAATTTAAGACAAATGAGGAAGAACAAAGATGCATAAAAATTATAGTAGTGGAAATTTACAGACACGTGGTTATGTCGGATGTAACAAAGAAAGGAGGGAGAGAATATGGAATTTTTTTTCCATGGATATGTATTTACTTGCTTGCGGGAAGAAAGAAATTTGTGGATGTAGATGGAAGTGGATGTGCTTGGCTGAAAAGAAGATGTAGTAGAATGATTTATGTGCATGAAAAGGAAACTGCAAGGATTACAAAGGTTACAGATGATGATGAAGCATGTTGAAAGTTGTCGAGTTGAAGATAGATAACATACAGTTTGAAAGATGAGGAAGTTGATGAAGATGTTGTTGATAGATAAGGGAGAAGATTTAAAATCTCTTGAGGAAGAAGACCTGTTGCAGAAGAATGAAGGTTGTTGAGGACTGAGCATGAAGGTGCTACATGGAGAAGAATACTCTTGAAACTATGTCTCTGGTAATTTTCAAGAATCTGTATACACTGATTGAGGTAGTTTGTGTATGGTTGTGGATTGAGTCAAGGGAGGTGTAACATGGGAGAATGTGACTCGATGTTGTGTAGCTTTGAGCATGAGTGGTTGGTTGCACCGAAGGCACTTTGTACACTACATGAAAAAGGGCAGTGGGATGTCTTGGATTGGACATGACTCAGATCCAATTATGTAGGTGATGCATGATTGAAAATCACCTGACAAGTGCTTGTGGTAATGAAGAAAGAGAGAAAGAGAAGGTAGTAGTACCATAATTTGATTTGTTGCGGAAAGTTGAGTTGCATTAGGAATAAAATGAAAATTCTAGATCTCCATGACGAGAATATTTTTTGTTGTTGTAGATTGATGTGCAATGAAGGGAAATAATGAGTTGAAAGAAAGAATGTGCAGTGGAGGAAGATGTATTGTATATTGAAATGTATAGAAGATGAGGACTGTAGAGTTGAGAGTGCAACATTGATGGAGTTGCATTGGACAACTGTAGATGTGGGTGATTTGCCTCATAGCACGAGGGCATGTTTTCTTGAAACCTAGGGAGTTTGATGCAGTAGCATCTCGGTCATCCTAGGGATGACACGACGAAGGCAATTGCGAGGATGTGACAAATATATTATAGCATTGATTAGTTGTTGTAGGATGTGAATACGAAAGAATGTTGGGAGTAACAACAGGGGTGCAAATCAATTGAATGCTACATAGTTGCAACATTTGCATCAAAAGGATTAGTCATAACATAAATATGATGTGAGAGACGTGTCGCAGCATAAGGATGTGTGTTGTAGTTGTAGGTATATATGATTTGCAACAACATATGTGTTGAAGCAGAGGAATGTTGTAAGGAATGTGTTACAGCAGAAGGTGAGTTGCAATAGAAGACGAGTTGCAGCAGGAGGTGAGTTGCAATAAGTGAACACGCAACAGACTGGTTAGTACAAAACGGTGTTCTGTAACATCTGTTTGTGGTGCTACAAGGAAGCAAACGTGGGTATGATATATTTGAGGTACAACCCAGGGGGTGGTGGCATGATAATATCGAAATGAAGTAAAATGTAGCAATGAGGAATAAGCATTCTGGTAGCCATAATTCCTATTATGCACAAATGAAGAAATGTTCTGATGCGAGCGTACTCTCATGGCAGGGGGGTATGCATGCTGCATCAAAAGACTGGGAAGGGGGACAAAGAAAAGAAGGGAAGGGAGGAAAAAAACAAGAAGAAAAGGAAAGAAAACTAAAATCTTAAAAACCCAAATATTAGATCCAAGAGAGAAAGCAGTAGGGAGAAGAAAGAAGGAGAGCGAAAAAACAATGAACGCAAAAAACAAAAAAGAAAAAGAAAAAAACATAACTAGAAGGAGAAGGGAGAGACTTACCTTTACATGTTCACTCTATTGTTGATCAAGGGGAGCCAGTTCTCGCTAATCTCTAGACCTCCATCCCTATTAATATTGTTAGGGTGTTTAATGATTTCGATGGCTACCCTAATTCTTCACTTAAAGTAGTGATCTTCTTTGGCCAAGATTTTAGTATCTTCAAGGCACACATGATGCTTGGTTACATTGGAATGATATACTAGGGTCGAGGTGTGTGTGTGGACATTCTTGATCTGAGCTCTGTATTCTTTGATCCTTACTTGAAAATATCATCATGTTTCCCCGATGCAACATTTACCACATGAGCAAGGCAGGCAAGAAGGAAGTTGCACTTGATTAGCTGGGAAAAAACTTCAAAGCCCTTCCTGGAAGGGGGACTCAACTTTAAAAAAACAAGAATTCAAAATCTAGCCTTGGGCGCAAAGTTGCTCTGGAAGATGGTCACTGGAAAACCTTCTTGGAGTAAACTCGCACTTTGGAGGAAATACTTTTGAGGGCCTCGGGACAAAAGCTTAGAGTTCCCTTGCAAAGAAACGAAAAGCTCCCCTATCTTTGCGCTCTGCAAAAAGGCGCTTCCACTCTTCAGCCCTCACTTAACCTGGGTGCCAAAAAACGGTAAGAAAATCATAATCTGGACAGACTCAATAATGGGAGACCCACCTCTAGAGCATCGACAGGACCTACTTTGTCTCAAAAATTGGATGGACGGTCAAAATATTGTAACGCTTTCCGACATCTCAGTCTGGGGGGAAGACAGACTTCAATCCTGGCAAGGGTGGGAAGTGCCAAACAGACCAGCTGCTCTAGACCGACACTGGTGTGCCCTCAAGAGATGTCTTCAAGGGAAGGCCCCCCTAAAAAAGAAAGGAAAAGATGAAAGAGGATGGGGAAGGAATGCAAGGGCTTACACCACTGCAGAAGGCTATCAACTTTTCAACAGCGTCCCCACTACTATGCCTAATCCGGCACTCTGGAAAGCAATCTGGCAGCCCAACTCTCTACCAAAAATCGACTTCTTCATTTGGACCTTGGCGCATAAGAGTATCCAAACAGGGGAGAACCTCAGAAGACGTGGTTGGGAAGGACCCTTCAGGTGTCCCCTATACCTTCATGCGGAAGAGACCACAGACCATCTTCTTTTAAACTGCAGTTATTCAAAAGAAGTCTAGATGAAGGCAACAGGCCCCCAATTTGCACTCAATTTTCCCCCTGATTTAATAAGCCTCCTTCTCCACTGGGACTCCTTTTACCCTTTCGATGTCAAGGGGAGAAACCAAGCTTTCTTGATGTGGGGAATGCTTCCAAAGTTTATCCTGTGGAACCTTTGGCTAGAAAGGAACCACAAAATTTTCAGAGAAACCCAAAGGAGTGCAGCCATAGTAGTCACTAAAATTCAAGCCCTCTTGGGTGAATCTGCTCCTTACCTTTTCTCTACAATCAAGATTCATAAGTTGGACGATGCAGAGGAATGTTGGCTAAGCCAGTTCAAGATACAAGGTCTCGAAGCCCGAAAAGAAAGTGACCCAATCAAAGAAGTTTGGGAGATTAGGAAGAGTGAGAGGGATTTTTCCAGTTGGAAAAGCGAAATAAAAACACATATTCTCTTCTTTGATGGGGCCTCGAAGGGAAACCCAGGCCAGGCTGGGGGAGGGGGCATAATTGAAAATCCCACAGAGGTTACAGCAACGCGCTTTGCTATAGGCCTAGGAATAGAGTCCAACAACAGAGCTGAGGCCCTGGCTCTCTGGCAAGGCCTACATCAGGCAATCAAACTCAGAATCCAGGATTTGACAATAATCGGTGACTCCAGAATAATTATACAGGCCATGATCAACCACTCCAAGACCCAAAACATTATGCTAAATAACCTCCTTGACAAAATTCGCCTCCTTCTAAGGAATTTTAACTCCTATAAACTTTATCATGTATTAAGGGATCTCAATGGGGAGGCTGACAAGGAAGCCAATAGAGGCGTGTTGCTGGAGATGAGGGTACTGAGAGTCAATGAAATGACAGAAAGCGTGGAACTCCCTTGAACCCAAGCTCGTTCTCTCATATGCTCAAATGAAAGCTTTGACAGCAGACTGGGAATCAGGCGATTCTGTAAGATCAGCATGTGACAGAGGTTTCAATTGGTCAAAGGAGTTGCCTCAGTACCATGAGGAAGAGTGCTTCAGATATGGGGGAGCCAAGAGATCTGTGCGGCCCTTCCCCACAAATTCTGTAAATCTAAGTGAAATGATGAGAACGCGTGAAGAAGAAATAAAGGGCGACCTCTCCCCCTCAACACACAGTGCTGGAACATATGCTGAAACAGTGCTGGAACATATGTTGAAATAGTGTTGGAACATATGCTGAAACAGTGCTGGAACATATGCTGGAACAGTGCTGGAACATATGCTGAAATAGTGTTGTAACATATGCTGAAACACAGTGCTGGAACATGTGATGAAATAGTGCTGGAACATATGCTGAAACAGTGTTGTAACATATGTTGAAACACAGTGCTATAACATATGCTGAAACACAGTGCTGGAACATATGCTGAAACACAGTGCTGGAACATATGCTGAAACAATGCTGGAACATATGCTGAAACAGTGTTGTAACATATGCTGAAACACAGTGATGGAACATATGTTGAAACAGTGTTGGAACATATGTTGAAACACCGTTGTAACAAATGTTGAAACAGTGCTGAGTCATATGATAAAACAGTGTTGAGACATATGCTGAAACAGTGACTGGAGTTTCGGCATTTAGTTTTAATCCAGTTCTTTTAGAAGGCATTCAGGAACTAGTTCAGTTCACAAGTCTATGGCTATAGAAGTAGAATGGTTCATAAAGACAGGCCCGAAGAAATTCGAGGCCATTTTGTAATCGAATCTGTGGCTAGTCCACCCCATTAATATAATCTATAACCGTTTCTGTCAAAAAAAAAATTACCACATGAGCACAACACCTTATAGAATCCTTTATATTGGCGGTGGTCTGAGATGTCTTTGACAAATATCATCTTTTGTCTTAGGGTTTCCAATGGTTTGAAGGATAATATTCTTCCTCTTGCTTTAGAGGGTTGACTTTTTCTGGACCGATAACAGTGTAATTTCCAATCCAGACATCAATATAGTTTTCCAATACTTCATTTTCTTTCTTTCTGAATGACTTTAGCTTCCTAGTTTCCCAAGGGACTTTGACCATCGTTCCATATTTGTTTGGAAACATCATGCAACTCCCATCATTAATAATTTATCTTCCAATCATTGAATTTCAGTCTCTCCCTAAAACAACACCATATGTAGGAGGTAAATCTACAACAATAATAGTAAAGATTGTGGTGATATGTGGAGTTGTACTTATCCATGCACAAAAGTCTTTTATCTCACCATAAGCTGGGACTTTTCTTGAGTCGATTGCATATATGTTTTTCCCAACTTCATAATACTTGGCACAACCCATTCCTAATGCCTACATATCTGATAAACGCATAATGTTGTTGGTTGCTCCACTATCAACCAAACAATTGTGCAATACAACATCGTGATTTTCTATAGTACTGCAGAATGCTGGGACTTTACCTCTTGGTATGACTAATGAAATATTTTGTTGTTTCTTGGAATTCATAACAACACCTTCTATTCTTGTGTTTGAATCTTCAAGTATCTTTAAGATATTTTCCCTTTGTTGTGGTATCTTTACCACCTCCATGAAAGACAAAGTGATTATGAGTTTGGCTAAATCATAAATCACATTATATGTCATTTGTTGTGGAGTCTTGACTAGATGACAACAATTTATTGCTTTGTTGATTCTGCAGTGTTTTCTTTGATCAATTCGTTTTTAGGTGCCTCTTTTGTTTTGAATTTACTCACTTGTGCCCTCGTTTGAACAACATTCTTTTGTGAAATATCAGGGTCTTCTTGTTCACCAAAAATATAGAAGGATGATGTTCCTTCATCCGTTTATACTGACTCTAAGATCTCACATTGAGTGATTCCATCCTCTTTATTATCATTCTCAAAACTTTCTTCTTCGACAATATATTCCAACACCATAGCATTGGGATTTGGTATTGTTGGTGCTCTTTATCTATGCTCTTCATTTCTGTCATTTCTTACTCTTTGATTTTCCATTGGAAGTCTTACATTTTGATTTGTAGGGACAAAATTTTCACACCTTTTCAACCTTGTGAGCTCATTCTACATATGCCTAATAGTTTTGTTCATTTGAGCGATTTCTATTCTTTGTCTCGTTTCTTNNNNCCTTGATTTTTCGATATTTCTTGAGCTTGATGGTCCTTGATTTGATAGAAGAAGGGTGTTTATTTATCTCTGTACTTCCCCGAGAATGATATAAAGGTTAACAATGGTCTCCAAAATAAATTCTTTCATCTTCGTTTCTTTTTTAATGGATCCCTCTAAATTGTTTATTTGTGAAGACCTAATGGCATAGTTTACATTTGCAGGAATTGCATTCTTATAGAAGCTCAATATAACAAGATGATTTGGTCGTTGCTCTCGTGGAATTTGATTCAAGGTCTTAAAAAATCGCAATTTGAAGTCTCTTATTCTTTCTCCTTTTTTGAGATGAATTTGAGTGAACTGAGTGAGCAGCACATGATGTGCATTGGGAGGTGCATACATAGTCATAAACATGTTCTCTAGGTCACCAAATGATATGATTGATTGGGCTGGGAGACATAGGTACCATTCATAGGCTGGCCCAATCAATGTCTGTAAAAATACTCTCACCATCACATCGTCATGCTCAATTATATAGATATCACAAACAACTAAGAATTGATCCATGTGTCTCTTTGGATCCATAACTCCATCTCCTGAGAAAATTGGCAAGACTCATTGAGGAAGAGTCGGTAAGGTATGTTGTTCTCCTGGAAAATTGAGAGGGCTATACCTAATCCTTATCCTTGGGACTCTTTGTCTTTCTTCTTGATTCTTAGGAATATAATTTATTTCTTCTCTTTCACCCAAGATCAGGGTTCCTATTATTTATGTTCTACAACTTTCACCAACTTTATGAATCTGTAATTTTTTGCTCTTGCTTTTGGTTAGTGTGCCTTTATAAGATTCCAAAGTTTCTTGGATTCGTTCCCTTCTTATTTATCTCAAATCTATCTCTCTTTCTTCCTCCCAAGCAAGGGTTTCCCATGATCTTTTGAGCTCTTCGTGATTTTTTTTTGTTTTCAAAACTAAGTCATACAATTGATGAAAAACACTTCCTTGATTTCTTAGGCAGACTTGTAGTTCACCAATTCTCATGCCTCAATAATACGAGACATTCCTTTATTAATAATTTCTCTAACATATTTTCTGCCGGCAGGGAGGAGGCTTGATGTTCCTCTCAGTCTCAAACTGGATTATGGTGTTCCATCTAAACACTTCCGGGGCTGCATTGTAGTAATTGGGTTGGAAAATATAGGTGGGGGCATCAAAGCATTTTCTAATTCATTAATTCTTTCTTTAAGGGTGGAATTTTCATTTTCCATTTCATCGACTAACATATTTAAAGCTTCACCCTGGATTCATGAATCTATACAATTTTATACGGTGGAAATCCATTAACGTCGAGTTCCAAACTCAATTTTCCTTGAAATTTTTTATTTTTTGCATGAATTTTTTCAATGACCAATTTCTTTGAACCTTTTTTCTAAAGGGCACTGTGCAAAGTCAAGAATTCTTCTTCAAATAACATTGGCTCTTGTGTATCCAATTCTGATGTGACTTCTCTATTCTCTTGAACTCTTTGTTCTTCATCAAGAAATTCGATGTCTTCAATGTTCACATCCAAGTCCATATCTTCAAGAACAATCTCATATTCAGGTGCACCCTCATTTCCCCCTTCTCTACTTGTTTGTATTTTCCTTTTACGAGTCACTAGGAGTTTATGAGGTCTTTCAAGACTTCCCTTAGGAGGGTTCTGATCTCCCCCATCATTGGAATTGTCCAGTGAAGATTTTCTTTGTTCCTACGCTATTGGGTGAGATTTTTGTTTTGGTAGGCCATTTTTTTGTGAAACATTAGGAGACCGAGTACTCTTCTCGTTAAGAACTTTTCCCCAATTTCCATGTTGATCAGTGATGCTAATAACAGTCTCAATATCCTCTGGTCTCTTTCCAATAGACAGTTCCTGAGGGTTCTAGATATCACCTTGCTCTTTTCCGAATAGGAATGTATTGGCAAATGAAACATTATAGCCAACAGATGTCATATGATTCATAAACTGTTTAAGGTCAAACCCTTTTATTTCATTTTCTAACTTTAAATTAAACTAATAATTCATCAATATTTATAGTGTTTCTCCACGTTATCTCCCCAATTCTTCAGGGAAAAGGAATTAACCACTTTTTCCTTTTTTTCATGGAAGAAACGGGCCCAAAATCTTTATTGTCTGCATATCTCTACAAAAAATATTTTTTCTGACACATAATATGGGAGATATGAAGGTATTTCACGAGAACAATAAATTTTGATAATACTAAAGTGTTCCATTGCTTCAAAGCTTCCTTTCTTATCCAAAAAGGTTACTTCTTCTAAAGATAATCTTGATGTGTTTGGCCCAAAAATAAGCTTTTTGAAGGAGGAAACAAATGCATTTTTCACTTCATAAATGATACATAGCCTTTTGTTTCCACAAGGCTGGGTAGCACATTTGGACAGGGTCAATTTTACAATTGAATTGTTTTTCCAAATGAAAACCTTTGAAAATGTGGCAGTAGGTGATGGGGAAAATTAGATATGAGTACATGCATAATTTCCTATTAGATATGAGTACATGCATAATTTCCTATTCTTCCTCAAATTTGATAACTGAAAATATTTTTCTCAAGAAATAATCTTTGCCCAATCAAAAATTGTTTTCTCGTGAATTGTAAAATGTAAGATATACAGAACCAGTCGATGAATGGTAGTTGTAAATTCTTGACCAACTACCCTAGAGAATAACCATGCCATCTCTTAATATGGATTCTTTAACAAACTAACCTAGATGCTTGATAAATCTTCTGGCATAATTTCTGGGTCTTCAAGATATTGTTGCAGGAGCTCCCATCCACCATTTCTTTCCTTCAGGAAATCCTTAGCTTCATCACCTTTGAAGGTCATTGTCGACTCTAGAAGCCTGAGCATTTTCTTGAAGATTGGAGGTGGTAGATAAATAGGGGACTCTTCTTGCAACTGAATTGTTCTCTAGCTCTTATCGAACTTTTTTATGCACCATGAAACTAACTCTTTGGAATCAAAGACCTCTGGAACACAACCTGCAAGAGCAATTCCTAATGTCCAAATATAGTTTTAACTTCTCTCTGGAGGTGGAAATGAAGAATAATACTTGTATGCTCTGGACCACTGAAACTTTTGATCTTCTCGTCCAAATGTGTTGATGGTATATCTGCAGAAGTTCTCATTTTTCTAGTTTTCATTCTTAATGAAGTTGGTGGATTAATGTATAGTCCTTTTTAGAACGTTAATACCAAAGTAAACCTTTTTATCATAATATACCTTGAAAATATTATTTCAAAGGAATGATTAATACGAATTAAACTTGAATTGATGAAGAATTATCTTGAGAAGATCACCATTAATAACAACCTTTTAATAATTTAACCATTTTTTATTTTCTGTGAGATTTTCATTAAATGTACTTCGGGGAGAGTGACAAGATGAGACATGGATTATTGTGGGCGGCGGAGGATTGGATGTGTGTAAAGAAATAATGAAATGGGCGTAAACCGACTGACTCATGGTGAGATTTCAAAAAATGACTAAGTATCAAGAAATCAGTTGAACGAAGATGATAGGGGATAAGTGGAGTGCGGACCCACATTGAGACTTCAAGAAATTTGGCTAAGTATGGGGAATCGGTCGGACAGAGAGGTCGAGGTCATAGATGAGTGAATCGGAGAAATGATTTAGACCCGTGATGAAGCACATTTGAGGATCAATGGGTATGTACACCTCCATAGACTTTAGCAATCAAATTTATGCGCGGAGGGAGTCCCTTTTCCCACAAACAAGGGGATCTCATATACCAATTTGGTGTCTAACTTGACCATGACCTTAAAATTAAATTATTATTATTATAATAAATTTAAAAATATTGTTATAATATTGTTATATGCCTCTCTGTGTAAATACCAAATAATAACAAAAGTAAATATTCATACATATATAAGTTGGTAAATCTACATATGTAAGTTGGTAAACCTGAAATAATAACAAAGGCAAATATTCATAGATATGTAAGTTGGTAAACCCGAAATAAGAACAAAGGTAAATATTCATAGATATGTAAGTTGGTAAACCTGAATTTTCGAAGAGAGAGGACATAATAAAATTGTAAATGGGAAGCAAGAAACTTGATGTCGTCCATGTCGTGGACGAGTAAAATCCCCAACGTTGAAAGTCTCTAATGCTATGAGAGTAAAAATCCATATATTTTCTTATGGAGGTAGACTATTATGAGCATAAGCATGCCATTTTGGAAAGGGTTAAATGTTGACCATATGGTAAACCATAGGAAGTGCTTACCATATAAAGTGCTTTAGATAAGCATATTAAGGATTTACTTGGAGGAGGTCCATATGGCCTTGGAATAAATAATATGAAAAGGCTCAATGAGAAACGATAAAAGTTGCAATAAACAATGTTGAAAGGGCATATAATGAAAAGTTGCAATAAAAAATGTTGAAGGGGTATGTAATGTTCTTTTTATTATGCTCCAAATAACCACAATTACAAACTTTTAAACTCTTCTTTGAAGTTAATGAAAGTTGTTGATATAAAAATTATCATGGGTGATCTTTTTGAAAATAGACTCTTCATTGAAGTTAATGAAAGTTGTTTATTTAAAAATTATTATGGGTGATCGAAAATAGGTTCTTTATGTTGATCATATTTTTGGTTAATCAACGTGAGTCAATGAAGTGTTTCCGGGTTATTTTATCTTTTCAATATTTTTTGTCCAATAAACTCTAAACGCTATTTGAAAATAGCATTTTAAGCATTTGAGTTCACCACCTTTAACTTAGGTCTCTAGTTAGATCGACATCATCTCATGTTTCTACCACTTAGAGAGACTTCAAATTTTATGAAATATGCTTTGATTTCTAGTTTTCATGATTAACAATGGACATATGATGGTTATTGTTCAGAATTTGTTATGTTACAGGTTGCAAGATGAGTTAGAACAAATGCATATACAATGTGTAAATTTGATCAAACGCTAGGTTAATGTGGTGTTCACATGATGCGTTAATTTGTATTCTTGGATTTCCCATCCATTCTCATATTACTTATGCTTTGGAGCATTGAGTTAAAACAAATGCATATTCAGTGTGTAAATTTGGTCAGTGGTTAGGTTAATGTGGTGTTCACATGATGCGTTAATTTGTGCTCTTGGATTTCCCATTCAATCTCATATTACTCATGCGTTGGAGCATTGATTTGTACACACATTTGAATGGCTCAAAACCTTTATCACACTTCTATTTTCTCTGAGCTTCATTCTTTACTAGACTTTTTTTTCATTCATATGTTGTGTTGTTCAAAATAAGAGATTTTTGCCCCCTGACCCTCATATATTGATTTTCCATATTCTCATTGCAAGGACTCTCCTTTAACAAACTTGTTTATAGCTTGATTAGCCTATATTCATTACAAACCCTTCTTTTCATTCATGTGCTACACCATTCAAAACAAGAGATTTTTTGCCCTTGACCCTCATATACTCATTTTCCATATGCTCATTTCAAGGTCTCTCCTTTATCAAACTTGTTTACAATTTGATTATATGTTTAGGGCTAGGACTTATACATTTCCACTTACCCATGAGCATGACTGAGCCCTAAGCTCCTAGTCTTACCTTTTATTTGTTTATCATTTTTTTTTAGGGCTCGACCAATATTGAATATATATCTTACATATCTAGCCCACATTCCATATTGCAATCCAATTATAAAGCAAACCTTGAGTTCAATCCAAGCCCATGATTCAATCATGGGTCACAAGTCATTTGAAAAAAAATGGGCTTTGGCCTCATTGTTCTAACCAATGATCAGAATTCAATCCTTCCCAACCCTTCTAAGGGGTTCAAACCCATCCTAGAAGGGTAATTAAAAAAAAAAAACTTCCAAAAAATGTAATCTTTTAAATTCACTTGTCAATTATGAGGGACAAAAAATATGAAATTTCAAAACAAGGGTTACATTTTCAACAACCCATCTCCCAACTCTTGGGTGCTCAATGATCATTGGACCTTCAATATTATATGAGGATATATATGAATAGTGATCAAGATTCAAGGTTCATCACCCACTAGCCTTTGGCATTTGAAGATTAAAATCATCTTTGTTATTGTTCCCTGTAATGTCCCTTTCCAAATAGGAGCTCCAGAGAGGAGGATTAATGGTCTAAACCGCCCCGTTAGACTATAGCCAGGGCCAGAAAAGGGGTAAACAGGGTTACTAGAGGTCACTCGAGTCAAAGGTGTTATGTTCGAAAAGTGGCATTGAACTAAAAGTGGTTAAAACTGCTTTTAAGCCATTATGAGCTAAAAATAGAACAGACTATCTAAATTTGGAATTCAACAGTGAATTAGGGTTTAGAAAAGCTATCAGAGAAGGGTCGAAGACCTCATTCAGGATTATGTAGATTATGACTTGTCATTGAGGAGAGAGGTGCATCTTAGGAGAGATAGTTCAGTGGATTCCAGGAGGAAGACACAAATTGGCTAATTTCAGTGTTGAGAGACACACCCTAGTCACCAGGTAGATCACACAGGTATTCCATCATTCTTCAGCAATAGTTACATAGGGTCCAGCAGCAAGGGCACACTTATCTAAGGTGAGGGCACAACTTCTGAGGAGGTTCAGTGGATCGACTTCTCCCATTCAAGGAGAGTTCAAAGATTCCCCTCCGGCCCAGTTGAGAGGAAGGCAAGGCACATCTTTCACCTGGTCCCTCGTCAGATTAGAACGGAGGAATCATTTGGGGTGCATTTTCTAGACTTTGGAGTGTGACACTTTTGGCGGACACATCTGAGGTTCCTGAGAGATCATCAGATCAGATCCAGGGAAACCCTTTCAACCCATTTCCCAGTAGGCCAAGACGATCATTTTGAGATACATCTCAGCCAATTCTGACGGTGGAATCACTAGGGCGCATTTTTCCTATGAGAGAGGGACGCATTCCCCCAGGGGGATCCATCCGGGGTCCATACCCACTAATAGAGGGATCGGTCAGTGACCAGAACTGAGAGCTAGATCAGAGCGCACCATTTGGGACAATTTCCAGGCCATTCCGAGAGGTAGAGCCACCAGGGTGAACTTTCCGGACTTTCAACAATTACCGTGCGAGCTGTCATAGTTCCAGTTCATCCTTTGATCTCGCAGTGCTCATCTATTATCGGGTATTATCGTTTAGTTTTCTTATTGTATTCTGGCTAAGATCCTTTTGTCTTTTGATCTAGCTGAGTGATTCATTTTATTTAGCCGCATTCGACATTTGTACTCCATAGAGATATCATAATATAAACTTTGCAGTCCTTTGTCGCATTTGTTATTTGTATGATCATTTATATGTTGTAAACAATTAACCATACACACACACTAGCAACGTTTCCTAGACTAGACAAGTTAGGAACATTACATTGGCTCTCATCTATTCCATTATATAAAACATTAAATCCATCACATAGCTCATGCCCACATAATCCTACCACCATATTAGTGTATGTACCATTTTAAGTGTCACTGAATGAAAGCTTCATTGAGAAGCTTGGTAACCTTTTCCTTTTTGAATATCTACTTGAATCCATGTGTTATGAGCATTGTTGATCCTTGTTGATATTATAATTGGCATCACATTCACTATCCATACTTAATGTTTTCAAATCGCACCCTTGCCATAATTCCATTCAATTTGTTATTTTTCCCTTTTCTCTTGGCATTGCAAAATACCAAAACAAATAGTTATGAGTGTAAATTGTAATTGCATTGGAAACATATTAGTAAGATGAACTGCAAATATGTGACTCAATGAAAGTTTTTGTTAAGCCCTAAATAGTGGCACATTACCCCTTAATCGGGGTATATTACATTAGTATTGTTATTTTATTTATGTCGGCTTGGGTCCATTAGTTGTAATTGTACCTCCTAGTCTCCTATATATACCAAGGAGACCTTTTCATTTGGAATCATCTTGTATTTGTGAATTTATGTGGTGTATAAGAAGGTTTCCCCCTCGAAGATGCTTACTATATGAAATTATCTCTTTTTCAAGGTGTGGAGTACTTATTCTGATGTTTTTATGCTATTTGGATATTTGTTTCCTAACATTACCCCTTAATTGGGGCATATTACATTAGTATTGTTATTTTATTTATGTTGGCTTAGGTCAATTAGTTGTAATTGTACCTCTTAGTCTCCTATATATACCAAGGAGACCTTTTCATTTGGAATCATCTTGTATTTGTGAATTTATGTGGTGTATAAGGAGGTTTCCCCCTCAAAGAGGCTTATTATCTAAAATTATCTCTTTATCAAGGTGTGGAGTACTTATTCTGATGTTTTTATGCTATGTGGATATTGTTTCCTAACAGTTTTGAAAAACAAAGAATAAACATTGAGCAAACCCAAGGAAATGAGGTCGTCTCTCTTTATTTTCCATCTCTCTAAAGTTATCTAACATGTTGGTTCATAGCAATTTTGTTGCATTTGTAATGCTATGTGTCCATCTATCTTCATGATTACAATAGTGAGAGTTACAATTATATTCATTCAATTTTCTAAATCATCGAACCCTCACTCTTTTATCTCTAGATTGATCATTCCCTTTTTCTCGATTATATGAATCTTTATCTATCACACTCTCTTAGTTTCTTCGTGTTGTTTCTAGAAACATTGATATTAGTGTGACAATACTTCACATTTCAAATATTTTTAGAATTCCTCATAGATATATTTCATTGTGCCTCAAACCCAAGATCTATGAGATGTATCATTCGCAAAATTAATGCTTGTAGTAATATTTTTTGTCATTTGGTGTGATTCTTAAGCATGTTATGGAGAATGTAACATAATTGTTATTACAATTAGATCTATACATTAGGGATTATACTCTAACATCCGCTCTAGCATGCATTTTTCATAGTTTGAGAGATAAAGTGAATACACATATTCTCAATAAAAATAACATGCTTGATGGTCTTGATGAATAATGTACTTTAGCTATGTGCTTGTATGGATCCTAGGAAGCTCCAAATCATAGTCAACTTAGCCTAAGCAATAGGAAATGGATGCAACCATGCTAGATTTGCATGTTCCTAGAGGCCTATAAAGCAAGTAGGCTATTTTCATGTCTGTTATAGTGTTTCGATAGAATTATCATCATTCAAGAAAGGCCTACTACAATTTTCTAATGAGATTTACAATGTACAACCAAATGTGCTTGAAAGTTTAAAGGACATTGACTTCGAGGAGTAAACATAATTGGGATATGATCAAGATATGAATCTAAAATACAATCATTGAGCATCATATAGATACATGGAGTAAAAATGTTTGACTATGACATTATGTATGAAGCTTTATATTGAATGCCTTTGTTTTCTTACCATTTATTTATTTAATGGTTGGCTAATTAAGAGTTGAAACCTATTGTCAAATTCCAAGCTCAAGTCCCCTGTGGAGGATCCCAAGCCCACACCTTATGAATAACACATCGAGCGATTGAGGAAAGAGCCATGCATGTAAACACTAATGAATGGAACATTATATTGCATGTCGAATAAGCTTCATTTCCCAAAAAAAAATCTTGCTACCATGTTGACAATGGTCATTGAGATGCATGGATCCATGCACAATGCATACTTAAAGTGGCCTACTTGACCCCATCATTCCCCAATGCCAATAGGGAAGGATAATTGTTTAATTGAATGATAGTGAGCTACATGTTGATGTGATAATGAATGATGAGTAGGTATATACATGTATTAAACCCTTTTCATATGCCAAAGAACTCCTACCTCAAGCACTCTCCTTCCAATGGTGGATATCAAAAACACAGAGAAAAGTTGAGTTAGAGGCTCTGCGTGTCAATTGAACCACTAGTGGAATTGAAGAGATGACATGTCATCATGATTAAAGGAGGTCAAGGTATACCTATACATGGAAGGGAGTGTGAAGGTAGTTGAATAATATGTTAGACTTGTACATGTCCTATGGGAGAAGCGTGTCATCATTTTCCAAGCTCTAAATGGTACTAGTGCTTATTGTCTCTTTTCCAAGTTTCATGAATATTTTTTGCCATAGTTTTAGATTAATAGGCTAGTGACCACCATAGAGGGATTCAAATTCGAGGTCTAGAGGGTGAGGTCTTGCATCTCTTATTCTTATTGATAATGACACTCATTGGTTCTTTCTCTTACTTCATACATGTGCTCACAATCCCACTACTATAGATTGATAGAATAATAATGGAAGTAATGTCTTATTGATTTAAGGGGTGAGTTCATTATACCTTATTTACATGGCTTGTCAATTGGTGACACTAATTGAGATTCTAATCCCATTAAGATATTTATTAAGATATTCTTGGAGGATGGACACCAAATTACAACAATTTTGTTAATTGAGTGGAGCCCTTCGATTTGAAAAAAAAAGCAAGGAGCTTTGATATCATTTCCCTTACATCCAAGCAGAGATGTTTCATTCTCACCATAATAGAGTCTTCCATGACTTCGTAATGGTGTCGATAGAAATATGTTGTCTTCAAATTTATTCACTAGAGGAGTTGATATTTAAGCAATGTAATTTTCCTATTAATTTTGACTTTCCTAAGAATCTAGTAAAATATTCACATAGAGTAGGGAAATCTAGAAGGTTTGGTCGTAGAAGACTTGTTGTAAATTTATTTTACATACAAGGATCGATTCAGTTCATATAGGATTGAGCAGGGACTTGGCATTATAATGAATCCAAATCCACCTCAAGAATACCACACCATTACTGCAGATAGAGGGATGATGACACAATTTTTGGCCATGTGTTACGTAATTGCATATTAAGGAGGGTTCAATTGGCATTACATCCATTTATAGCCTTATGCATTTGTGCCTTTGTATAAAAGCCTCACATGCAATCTTTTCATATACAATAACACTATCAATTGGAACCATGCTATTATCTAGGTTGGAATGATGTTTGTTGATGAGTCGTGCACAACTAGCATGTACATGCAAACAAAATCAATGATGCACCTAGATTCATTATGTGCTTTATTTTTTTCATTTTCATTTAATTCTAGGCTTTTCCTTAATTGGTGGAACACCTAGGTCACTCTAGAGATTAGTGAGGGGTTGGGTTAGGGTTGTTTTTTAGTAATTATTCATAACTGGATGTAACTATTCCAACATATTTAAGTACAAGTCGGAAGAACTAAACAAGGAGAAGATAGAGATGACAGATAGATGTATGCTAATAGCTAGTTTATTTATTGTTTTCACTTCCATTCATATTTTTCCTTGAGAACTCAGCAACAACTATTAATGTCAAAGGATGTAAGGATAAGGAGGGTTTAAGCTTGTCTTTTGATTCTTAGGTATATATTGTTATCATGTAATTCTTGTTGATAGTTAGTTGTTTTTGTTTCACTAAGCATTAATTTGCAAGCAATTTGTAGCAACTATCAAAACAAGTTCATAAATTTTCCTAAAGTTAAAAGTTTTCAGTTCCCCTTTTACCTTCTTTGCCTACCTTAGCCTATCTTTATATGGCCCATGTTTTGGAAAATTTTGGTCATATATTTTATAGAAGGATAAAAATGCTAATTTTTTTCATGAAATATACTATATGGAACAAGCACCTCATATTCATAATGGAATGACATTAGGTTGTTTGGGTTAATAAGGATTTTATCACATGTGCATTGTTATTTCAATCATAAGTTGATAAACTCGTATCACAACCTTGAGTAACAATGTAAATAGGCTTAGTTTTATGTTAATTTTGCAAAGTAATCCTAATAAGAACATGGCAGAAACAATCTTAACCAATTTCACCACATAACATACAACATATCAAGAGTTAGAAGCACTCATTTTAAGTATAACTCACATTACACACATTTACAATCAACACATTTTGGACATCAAACTATTAACATTATGATTTTCCATGTATCATTGCATGATAAATGTAATTATTTTCCATTTTAATGGAACCATATAATGCGTGTAGGTTGTATCCACGTATAATCTATGGTGTTATGAAACTTCACACATCGTTAATTAATGGTGCCTCTAACTATGACCAGTGGCAATGCGTGGCACTATCTAAAAAGTGGGACTATATAAAATTAAATTGCGTCATGGACATGGAGAGATCCTTAAAATTAAAATGGAAGACGATATTTATTTTATTACTACATTATTTAGGAGGGGACATGATGCTACCCATTTCCCTAATTTTCCTCCTAGGGCTTCTCTAGTGGAGATGTAGGTAGCACGTGTGTTAATTAAGCATGTTAATCATGTGGCCCCTACAAACATGACCTTCAAGGTTGTTTGAGAATAACTCAATGTTAATTATTTTTTATGTGTGGATGTATGGGTCTCTTTTCATTTGGTGCCTTGTCACATAATGTGGGTAATGAACATCCCTTCAATGGCAACGTTTTATATTATGTTGTTATAATTATTGGTCATAAGACTCTTTGTAGGTGGATTTGGATTTTACTTACATAATTTTTTAAAGTAATGGACCTTGCTCATTCTCTTTGGGCCTTGTGGGGGAGGATATTATTTCCATATGCATCGGGCCATATGGGAAGGATATTATTCCAATATGCAATATGCATTCTAGTTTTATTTTTTATTTTATTTTTAGAGGTTTATAGTTACTAGGACATGTGGGGTATGTTGCTTAAAAAAGGGAAACCAATCACTACTACATATGGTATTTAAGTTCGACGAGGATTTTCGATTGTATGGATAAAATCGATTGTATCGTCGGAATTTACTAACTAATTATCAAATTTTCATTATTATTTTTCTTGGTGTCTTGACATTCGTCGGACTTCTGACTACATCCGATAGTTGTCAGAGTTTCGACTTCCCTTCAATGGTTTGCAATAAATGTGTTTATCAAACTACTAGGTACATATGGCACCCTGTCGTCAAATATGGATCGTAGATGTGGGTTTATAAAACCACCTGCTCCAGGGTCCGCTCAACTATGGCAAAAACCGTCGGTATCGGAGCAAGATCGTTAATGGCATCGTGTTGACTTCACCGTCATGACCCCACCACCGCCCCATGGATTTCCACTGTGGCACTCACGTGTCACTGCCACATCAACAAAGTATTCGTCTCATGGGTGTGTTTGGTGCCTTCATGCTTAATTATGCCCGTTAGGGGGCCTAAAATTGTTCGTTTGCAATAAGACAAGGTTGTATTATACCTTACATTTGAGTTGTGCAAGTTGTTGGGGGTGTGGTTTATAATATTAGATATGTTCATGTTGTTAATTTTGCAATTGCAAGTTAAAAAATGGTTGTTGTGTGAAAGAGGCAAAGTTTGCCTTCTAATTTGGGAGGTCGAAATTGTACTAAGTGACCAAATTAAAATGCACGCCCAAGTATCTTTGTAGTTTCAAAAATTGTTTTATGAGTTATAATATGGATTTATATATATCTGGTAAATTTACCTATGTCATTTAAAATGCAATTGAAGAACAAGAGAGGTTTCTTTCATGCACGTAGATTTGGGATTTCATGTAAATTTGAAGGTAAAACAACCTTGTAAAATGCATGTTTTGGTCTCAATTTTGACTCAAACAGAGTGGTTCAACATGCATAAGGTGTAATTTTTAATTTTACATTTTTCTAACCTTAGATTGGAATTTTTAGACAAAAACCTACCTAATGTGCATAAAGGCTCAAAATTGCCTTGTAAACCCAAAGGGCCAAATTGTTAAAGTTGACTATATGAAACTACACGGCTAAAGTTGGCTAAGCCTCCATAATTTAATATTTAAGTTGTAAATTGATGATTACAATATTGTTAACATGTTTGCAAAAAAGAGTTGTAACGTACCCAACCAGCCACAGGCCATGCATGCCACTTCAAGCCCGACTCTGGACTAATTTCGAACTCTAATCAAATTTTAATGAATAAAGATGCATTAAATATCCACATGCAGAGTTAAAGATTCATACTACAACATAAAGAAATGAACCATTTGTCGTGCACATCAATAACTAGCAAGCATGCATACTATGGATACGAATTTCATAGATAAATAAATACACAACGGAAATAAATATACAAGTAAATGAAACCATAACAGAGAGCACATATCTTTAATGAAACAAATCACCAATTGGTTGCAGACCAAGGACATTCCACCCAACCGTAGACACTTTTGTTCCAAGTCTCAACAACAATGTCACCCCTGGGCCAGGGCTATGAATCCACAAGGATGATTCCAGAGTGTCACTCAGCTTCCCTAACTAGTCATCACTCAAGCTCTCACAAGATTTTCAACACCCACAACGATCCAAATTATAGCAGCTCTCTTCTACCCAGCCTGCACAACCCAAGAGAATGGATCCCCTTCTCTGCCACGCAATCCCTCAGGCTATCCATCTCCTTCCAGGGATCCACTGCATCTGATCAAGAATCTCTATGTTGAGACTCTCAGGATTCGCAGATGTGAGAAAAATTGAACACAAGCCAAAGCATCTCAGACATGCAGGCCTTAATTCATGGCTGGAATACACCAATAGTCTTTACAGCCAACAAAACCACAGCTCCTCTCCAACAATTTGTTTTACCTTCCCAAGTCAGAACATGAATGAGGAAATATGAGTGGGTGAAAGAATGAGTGGAGTGAGAACAAAATGAAAGGTGTGACAATGAACAATGAGTGAGTGAGTGAATGAGTGAAGAAGAAATAACCCCCACCACAGACCAAAGATGGGTTTATGTATTTCTTGGAATTAAGGAACCACTTGGCCTCCCCCCCAAGAAGCTCATGTAATTGTTATTCTCCATTAAAACAAAAATGGGTAAATAAAATATAAAATAAATACTTAACACCTCATGCCCCCTCTCTTGTGGAATCATAGCCCCCTATAATTCTTGTCCTTGTCCATCTAGCATCCATTGATGTATTTATTATTAATAATGATCAAAACATTACATTTCCTAGGCACACTGACCTCTTTCAATTGTTTGGGCATTCTGGCCTTTCATAGATTAAGAAAATGCATTATTCAGTACGAGGCTCAAAACCAGGGTGTTACATCCCCTCCCCCTTATTTTGTCACTGTCCTCAGTGCATATACAAAACAAAAAACAAATTTTCAAAAATTATTCAAAAAGTTGTGGGTACTCTACCTGCATGGCATCTTCATGTTCCCAATTAGCATCTTCAGGACCATAACAGGTCCACTGGACTATTACCAGCTCTATAACTCGATTCCGGAGCATTTTGACTTTTTTGTCAATATTCGCATTGGCTGGAACTGAAAGCCTTCCTCTGTCTCTACCTTAATCAAATGCCAATCAATAACATGGTTAGGATCATGTACATATTTGTTTAGCAAAGAGGCATGAAATACATTATGCACATTCATAGAAGCGGGCAATGCAAGCATGTATGCAACTGGCCCTATTTTGTCCAATATCTCAAATGGACCATAGAATTTGGTTGCTAGCTTCGTACAACTACCCAACTTCATAGAGCTCTTCTTGGGATTCACTTTTAAAAACACATGCTCCCCCACTTTAAATTCTCTAGTTGTCTTGTTCTTATCTGCATAAATTTTTTGTCTATCTTGAGCTGCCTCTAAATTATGCTTAATTCTAACCATTTGGTCTTCCATATCCTTGAGAAATTCTAGCCCAAGTACCACTCTATCTGTTAGGTTGTCCCAACTCACTGGAGTATTGCATTTCCTACCATACAACCCTTCAAATGGGCTCATTTTCAATGAAGCTTGATACCCATTATTATAGGAAAACTCAACCAAGTGCAAGTAATCATCCCACTTAGATGGATTATCCATCACATACATTCTCAACATGTCTTCAATTACTCGTTTGACTCTCTATGTCTTCCCATCTGACTGTGGATGGTATGTTGTGCTAAAGTTCATATTTTTACCAAATCCTTTAAACAATCCCCTCCAAAAATTTGAAGTAAACTTTGTATCTTTGTCTGAGACAATTGTCTTAGGTATCCCATGCAACCTAGCAATCTCCCTCATTTAAATTTATGCAATATTAGGTGTTGTATGAGTCGTTTTTACATGAACAAAATGAGTAGTCTTTTTCAATTTATCAACCACAGCCATGATTGAATCATGTTGTCTTATTGTCTTGGGCAATTTAGTTATAAAATCAATGGTTACCACTTCCCACTTCTTCTCTGGAATTGGTATGGCTATAGCAAACCCGTTGGTTACCTATGTTCAGCCTTCACTCTTTGACATTCCATATATCTGGTAATGTAATCAGCAACATCTTTTTTCATTCCTGGCCAAAAGAATTGGCTTCTTACTGCTACAATATTTTTCTGGTAACCGAGATGTCTGACATATGGAACATTATGCATTTATTTTAATACCAAATTCCTAAGTTCTCTGGAACTAGGAACACAAATTCTATTTTTATGCATAAGTAATCCATCTTCCTTCATCTCATATTATTTAATTTTTTGTTGTACATTTTCTTGTTGTAAGCTTTCCTTTACCTATAGGTAATCTTGATCTGTGACAACAACATCTAATCTTTAAATCGGATTGATGCATACTAACAATTGTAGCATGCATGAGGTGTACTCTTCTACTAAGTGCATCAACAACTTTCTTTTCTTTTCCTTTGATATGCTTGATTTCAAAATCGTATTCACTTAAAAATTCCTGCCATCTCATTTTCCTGGCATTCAAAGTTGGTTGTTCAAAAAGATATTTCATACCATTGTGGTTTGTTCTTAATTCAAATCTCTTCCCCATGAGATAATGCCTCCACATATTCAATGTGTGAACAATGAAAACAATTTCCAATTCATGTGTGGCATAGTTCCTCTCATGTTATTTATTCTTTCTAGACTCATAACCAATGACATGTCCATTTTGAGTAAGGACTCCACCAAGTCCTTCCTTACATATGTATGTACATACCACAAAACTTTCATTCGGGTCAAAAATATTTAAAATAGGAGCACTAGTAAGTAATTCTTTCAACAAATTAAAGTTCTCTTCACACTCCGTTGTCCATTCAAATTTAATTCCCTTCTTTTGCAAGGACGTGATGGGATGAGCAATCTTAGATAACCCTACTATAAATATTTTGTAGTAATCAACTAATCCCATAAAATATCTAACTTATGAAACATTCCTAGGTGTTGGCCATCCTCTAATGGCTTCAATCTTCTCTAGATCTACTGTTATACCTTATTCTGAAATAATGTGTCCCAAGTAATGGATCTGTTCTTGGTAAAAATAACACTTACTAAGCTTGGCATACAATTGATGTTCCATCGGCACTTGCAATACCAATCTTAGGTGATGTTCATGATATTCCTCTGACTTAGAATAGACAAGTATGTCGTCCAAGAATACTATGACAAACTTATCCAAGTAATTTCTGAATTTGTCATTCATTAAGCACATAAAGACAGTTGGTGCATTGGACAGTCCAAATGGCACCACTACAAATTCATAATGCCCATACATGGTTCTAAAGGTTGTCTTATGGGTGTATTCTTCCTTTATTCTTACCTGATGGTATCCCGATCTCAAGTCTATCTTTGAAAATATATTTTCCCCTCTTAGTTGATCAAAGAGGTCATCAATTCTGGGTAGAGGGTACATGTTCTTTACAGTGGACTTATTCAGTTGTCGAAAGTCAATACACAACCTCAAAGTTCCATCCTTTTTTTGACAAAGAGTACTGGTGCTCCCCAAGGTGAAACACTTGGACGTATGTACCCTTTCTTCAACAATTCTTCCAACTGCATTTGTAATTCTTTTAATTCTGGTGTGTTGAAGAAAAGATATGTATTGATCTTACTCAAGCATTTTCAGACTTTACTTGGCTAAAGTAAAGTAGACGGGAATATCGCCCTATGTTTATATCCAAAAATATATATATATCATAATTCACAAGTATTAATTACAAGTGCTTAGGCTAGTTTTTTATCAACAAAAGCTCGCTGGAAATTCACTTTTTATGTAATTTTCTGAATATATCAGTTGTTGAAATAAATGTAAGAATGGAAGTGAAGACACCAAGATGATACTCAAGACATATGAGACATAAAGCAATCCTTTATTTCATTCCAATTCACCAAAGAGTCATTATATTTACAAAACTTCACACGGAAATCTTGGACAAAAATCAAACTTAGAAATCCCCGATGGAACATACAAAAGAACCTCTAACAGAAAACCAAAACTGAACTCTAAAAGCTGGATCAGCTTGCCAAAGATTGTTGCCCACTCAACTCTACACAATAGCCTCTATTAGTCATGAAAATTAATTCATAAATAGACAGGTCTACACAGACTATCAAAGATAGATCAACGCCTCTGAAGAACAAGTGTCTAAATGATTTGATTCAACCCTGAATATTGTTGTCTACAATAAGACCCTACTATCACAAAATATAATTAGGCTGTGATGAACATATGAATGAATGAAAACCTTAGCATGCTTTGTGCTTCTATCCTCCTCCTTTGTTCCTCCCCTTAGTTTAGCTTTTAACAATTTAGAATTGGTTAGAGTAGTTGAACTAACTTATTAGTTAAGCTAACATAAGACTTTAACTAATTTTAGTTAGGGGGGGGAAGTAATAATCATAATAGGGTCATAATTAAATAATAACTAATAGGTGGGACCCCCTTGTGACTCCTTTAGTGATAACAATCATCACATCATAACATAATCCATTTGTTAAGGAAACACACCCCTTGTGCCTCCCTTAAAAACATATTTTCCTTTGACAATTTTAGCTCATAAAACTTGAAAATATTTCAAACTAATACTCATATATCCAAAATAAAACATGTTGTCCAAAATCCATGGAGTCCACTGTCATAAAACAATAAATAACATAAAATTTAAAAACCATATTTTCCAGACTGTGAGGCAACCCTTGCTTGGTTGTTGTTGTCACCTCCTGATTTCCCTGAATTTTCCTTGAGTTGGGTAGAGCCTTTAGGCTTTATCTCATTGATCACATGGGAACAATCATCCCTCAGATGCATCCGTGAAGACACGGATTTGTCAGAGTCATCGGAGGGTGAGGAAAGGGCAGCAGTGGCTTTTCCTTTATCCAATGCATGATGGGCTTCATTCTTAAATCTCTTGTTGGCGTGGGAAGATTGCATTGGCGAGTGGTTAGGGGAAGCTTGTACAATGGGGTTTAAAGGTGGAGGAGCAGGAAAAGTTAAGTTTGTCCAGCCACGGTGTTGGGAGACTGTCGGGTGGACAATCTCCTGCCACCCATAGTTTTCCTGGACTTTAGGCTGTAAAGAGACATGGGGAGGCACAGGGATACCGGGGGCTTGAGGGGCTTGGAAGGGAGGCCTTTCAGTCCTTGGTTGGACTATTCCCTGTCCAATCCAATAAAAGAATACATCATGGAACAATTGTCCAAGCTCTTCTGAATCAACATCAAAATGTATAGAGAACCTAGGCCTTCTTGGGCCTCGGTTCCAGTTACCTCTACCTCTGTTTCCTCAGCCATGGCTTCCCCAACTGAAAAAACTCATCCTGCATATGTTAACAATTAGAAAATAGTATTTTTAAATAACCATGCATGACAACTCCTTAAAAATATGAAATATATTTGGATTAGAATGTAACAGGCTCATGCAATCCAATCCATAC